>RJWJ010016370.1:0-34562 GCA_004363605.1 Indri indri
TTAGACTCTTCATGTAAGTAGAATCATGACAGTATTTGTCCTTCTGTGTCAGGATCATTTCACTTACATATGTCTTCCAGGTTCATCTATGTTGTCACAAATGATAGGATTTCCCTCTTCTATGAGGCTAGATTCACAAGAGCAGTACAAATGGTCATCAACAGAAGAATGAATAAAGACAATGTGGTGTATATACATACGATAGAATATTATTCAGCCTTGCATTCCTTTTTGATCTTTCTCTTTCTCTTATAACCCAATCCATACACAAATCTTACTGTTACTTCCTTCAGAATATATACCAATCCTGATCACGTTTCACCTGTTCCACTGCCTCAACCCATGGTATCATCACCTCTTACTTAGGTCTTTCAGTAGCCTTCTAACTAGTCCACTGTATAACTCTGACACACGGAGTCATCCTGTTCTCCACACATTAGCCAGAGTGATTCTTGTCCAGTATAAATCGAATCAACTATTGCTCACTCCAGAAACCTCTAATGTTGTCTCCTCTCTTTATGAATACAATTTAAAGGTTTTACTTGGGCCCCAAATATCCCATCTCCTATGATTTTATGTTGTAATCTCTTCTCTCCTCTGGATTAATGAATTTTTCTTGTTCTTTGAACATGCCAAAAAACTCAGGGATTTTGCATGTCCTATTGCTTCTGCCTTCAAGGCTCTTCTCCTAAATGTCTCAATGACTTGCTCCCTCACTTTATTCAGAGCTCTATTGAAACAGTATCTCCCCTGAGAGATTTTCTCTGCCACCATGTTTAAAACAGCACCTTTCGTCACTCTCCATCCTCTTCCTATGTTTTATTTCATTTCACATTTTTGTCATTTTATTTATCTACTTACATGGCGTGTCTTTGTCTTCCCTCATGAAAATGTAAAATTGATAAGAGCAAGCATTTTGTCTATTTTTTTCCACTGTGGTATTTGGGAGTCTAAACCATGCTGGTCACATAGCAGTTATTCAAATAAACTTAATACATGTCTGAGTGAGCATTGACTATAAACCAGGCTTTTGTTCTGGCCCTGCTCTCATGCAACTTACACTGAATATTAAAGATTAAATAAACCACCAAAAAAAGCCAGATAATTACAGATAGTGGTAAGTATGTAAAAGAAATTCATTAAATGATGTGTGTTATGGTGACTGAATTAGGCAACCTGAGGTGGGCCAGGGAAGGCATTTCTGAGGAAGTGATGTTTAGCTTGAGCCTGGATGTTAAGAAGTCAGCCTTTGAAAAGGCTGGAGGAAAAACAATTCAGTAGAGGAAATTATAAATATCCAGGTCTTATATTTGACAAACAAACAAAGAAAGATAAAATGCTATGCAACTAACATAAGGGAGTAATACCAAAGAGGAGCTCTGTGAATAAATGTGTGAGTCAATCAGTGAATAAATGGATCTAACAGAAAGAAAAGAGATGTCACTTAAGAGTATTTGTGTAATGACCTAGGTCTATGGTAAGATTTAATTTTCTGATGATTGTCAACATTACCTGTGCTCTCATAGCCTAAATATAACCCTGACCATTGCACCAAAATAGCTACTTTGCTTACATATCATGTGGGCTAAACTATTCCACACTCATTCTAATTGGCACCACGTAAGTGTTATTCTTTCAGAATACAAAAGATGGAGACTGATGAGGCTATCCTGAAACCTACTTAAGCAACCTAATGTGATTTTTTAAAAATATTACATTAGCAACAGAGAAAAATAAATTCTAGTTCCAGTTCTGGCAGCAGCTTAAAGGCAGCCTTGCATTAGTCGCTGTAAGTTTCTGCACCTCAGTTTTTTTAATCTGCAAAATAAATGAGATTTGATTAGATCATTGATTGTCAAATTGTGTACAATAGAACAGACACAGGGGTTCCCTCAGGGAAGAGCTAACCAGAACAAGTAGACCTCTGGGCCTTGAGCTCTGCTGTGGCCAGAGAAGCACTGAGCTTATGACCAGTTTTAGGAAATACTGAGGTTCCAAGTAAGATTTAATTTTAAAATGGTTTCCATGGATAGATTAAAAAATATGTGATAAAGGATTTATAGCTAAAATTTTAATGGTAGAATCTAGGTGCTGGAAATATGGTGTTCACATAAAATTATTTCAAGTTTTCTCTATCTTTGAACTCATTTTAAATAAAATGTTGTCAAAACATGGGTTCTACTAAAAAAGAAATAAAGTTATAGAATCCTTGGGCATACTTAGTCAAGCTCTTACTAGCTCTTATATCCTATGAATCAATGAAGTTTGTAATCTAGCCTTTGTATTTAAGGAACAGTTGTTATTACTAATGTTTCAATGTTTATATTGTTGAGTTATTATTGAATTCACATAATCTTAGAGGATTGCATGCAGCTTAAAGGCAGAGGTGCTCTTATTTCTCTCAAGGTTACCAGGTATCAGCACAAGAACAAACTCAAGAGTCTTGTAAATGTGTTTGTGTGATTTTTAATGAAAGAATAAAGAGATGGCTTAATAATTTAGCAATCATTTTGCTAAATAATGTGATTTCATTTTAGTACATGTCAAGGCCCTGCCACCATTAGGCTTTCAAAATTATTTTGCACATTTGAATTTACAGATAGATTTTTTCACTCAAGTATTATTCTTTCATTTTTCTTCTTTCGTATATGCTAAAAAAAAAAAAAAAAAAAAAACACAAGACAAACAGAATAAGAGCAGTCTGAGTTCAGCAAAGCACTCACCACAAAAGGCCCTGTGGACTCTTTTAAGCCCTCACTTCAGCAAGGCACAAAAGCTAATTGCCATCATAATATCCCAAACACTTTGTAATGATTAGCAAATCCATCTCTCCACCATGCCCAGTGAATGGAGACAGAATGTTTCTTTTTCCTTTTTCAAATCATTATTGGATTCCATTTAATCTCAGAATGTCAGTCTTTGAAGAGCAGGGATAAAATTTAGGTTATCTAGTTTTGGACCTTTGCTACAAACACCGATTTCCCTGTGTCAACTTGGCACAGAGATAGGGATGTTAACTCTTTTATGGGTATCCCTTAAGGACATCTTAGAGAAGCTATTCACTACAATAGTTATCAAAACAGAGCAAGCAATAGATGAAACCCTGATGTTCTAATATTCATACTGAGAAAAACAAATAATAAAATATACAAAAGATTTACATGTTTGGCTCCCAGGTTGTAACATCAAGCACTCAGATATTTCAATTAATGTTAACTGCATTTCATAACAATGGCAGCAGGAGGTTACAAGCAGTTTCATTTGTGATCTGCTGACACATTAGCGAATAAAGTATTTCTCCCCAAATGTCTTCTGCTAAGTGAGTAAACATGCAGGGAATTTCACTTGTGATCAAATGGAATTTTTTCTCCCATAGTTTAATGAATCTTAAATGGTCTGTGTTCATTTTACTTGTTAATTACAGTCTTGTGCACACTGAAGCTGATGAAAACCTAATTCATTCGTATTAGGGACAAGTGGAGTATTTCCAAACACCTTCACTAATAAGAAAGTAGTCCACTGACATAGCAAATAAAACAGAGATTCAAACAGCCAGCTGCGAAAGGTTATACCCCAAAACACTGCGGTTTAGAAGACATTACCTAGTGTGTTCCAATAAAGAGAAAAACAATGACTAGCTAAATGCTTTTTTTTTTGCATCAGGAATACGATAAATGTTTTAGTTGCTTTATCTCATGTAATTCTGACACTCTTTTGAAGGAGACCATGTATTCTTCATTTCAAAGATGAGTAAACTGAGGATTGACAAGGTAAACTGGTCAATGTCACACAGCTGGTAAGTGGTAAGTCTGGGACTCAACCCCATTCTGTTTCATTCTAAGGCCCAAATTTTTAACCACTGCATTTGATGGTCCCTGTCCAATTACAACTCACTCTAACTAACCCAGCACCCTGACTGGATTGGGAGAAACTAATTTTCACCCACAACTCTTCTGTTTGTATAACAATTCTAGTCTATAAATATAGAATATCAAAGTGCCAACTCTCATTGACATTTCCTTTCCGAATTCTCTTCTCAGCATGGTGAAAGTGAAAATCAAAATGTAAAAAAAATCTTCAGGAACTTTGCAGAGTATAAAATTAAGTATGTGAACATGTGATGACCAGCAGAAATATAAAGTTGCAAATTAAGTAAAATTCACTTTAAACTTATATTTTTATTTGCCAATAAAGCTTAAGATATGATACTAATTAACTAGTTTGCTAATGCTTATTCTTTATTTATAATCTTTAAAGGAGAACTGGGCCTTGGGATACTGTGATTGGTGTTGATACTCAACAAATATTTGATATTTCATAATATTTTATATATCAAATATAAGCAACTGATTTATACATGGAACTAATTTAGACTTATGTCTCTTGACAAACTAAACCTTGTAAAATGATACATTTTTCTCTTTCCCCTATATATAAAACCCATCATTTTATTAAATTTGATGTAGTGACATCATTCTGGGGTCTGTCAATGTCCACTTTCCTTTCTGCTAAACAATATTTTGATTTTTTTCTAATGTACCACCCCACCTTAGGCATATACAAGGTGATTAAAGGGGCCTGAGACTAATGCAGTGATTGAAGGTTAAACACAAGGCCAGTCAGAGCTACATATTATGAGATAGGTATGGCCAAATGACCTGATGCAGGCCGAGGTACTCAAGCTTAGAATGTTTTTGGAGAGTTGAATCAGGAAAAATAGGCTCTTTAAAAGAGGAATGCTAATCAATAAATGTAATGCACCACATTAACAGAATCAATGATAAAAATCATACGATTATCTCAAGAGATGTAGAAAAAGCATTTGACAAAATTCAACATCTTTTCATCATTAAAATTCATGAGATATAAAATGAATGTTCTCTTAACAGGATAAATGCTGTATATGACAAGCCTACTGCTATCATCACACTCAGTAGTGAAGATCAGGAATAAGACAAGGATGTCCACTCTCACTGCTTCGATTCAAAATAGTTCTGGAAGTCCTAGCCAAAGTAATTAGGCAAGAAAAAAAAAGGCATCTGAATTAGAAAGGAAGAAGTGAAATTGTCTCTGTGTGCAGATGATGCAATCTTATGTATAGAAAATTCTAAAAACTCTACCAAAAAACTCTTAGAAATAATAAGCAAATTCAGTAAAGTCACAGGACACAAAATTAACATGCAAAAATCAATAGCACTTTTATAGACTAACAATGAACTATCTGAAAAAAAAAATCAGAAAAAATATTCCATCTGCAATAGCATACAAAAAATATTTAGGAACAAATTTAACCAAAGAGGCCAAAAAATCTGTACACTGAAAACTATAAAACAATGATGAAAGAAATTGAAGAAGACACAAATTAATGAAAAGATATCTTGTGCTCATGGATTGAAATAATCAGTATCGCCAAATGTTCATTCTACCCAAAGCAATCTATATATTCAGTACAATCCCTATCAAAATTCCAATGACATTTATTCACATAAATAGAAAAAAAAATCTGAAAATTCATGTGGAACCACGAAAGACCCTTAAGGCAAATTCGAATGAGAAACAGTAAGCTGGAGGTGGCATATTTCCTTATTTCAAATCTTATAACAAAGATATAACAATCAAAACAGTATATACTTACATAAAAAAAAAACACACATAGCCTAAGAGAACAATACAGAAAGCCCAGAAATGAACTTACATGTATAGAGTCAGCTAATCTTCAGCAAAGATATCAAGAATGCACAGTAGGGAAAAAATAGTCTCTTCAATAAATGGTGTTGGGAAAACTGGATATCCACATGTAAAGAAAATGGATATTTATGTTGTATTATATACAAAAATCAATTCAAAATGGATCGAAGACCTGAAACCATAAAACTCCTAGAAGAAAACAGAGGAAATGCCCAAGGCATTGGACTGAGCCATGATTTTTTTTTTGCATATGAACCCAAAAACACAAGTAACAAAAGCAAAAATAGATAAATGAGACTACGTTAAACTAAAAAGTTTCTGCACATCAAAAAAATAATCAACAAAATGAAAAGACAACCTATAGAATAAAAGAAAATATTTCTAAGTCATATATCTGATAAGGGGTTAATATTCAAAATATATAGGGAATTCATACAACTCAATAGCAAAAAAATAAATAACCTGATTAAAACACAAGCAAAATTATTATTAAGAAGACAAAAAATAACAGATGTTGGCAAGGATGCAGAAAAAAGGGAACTCATATCCTGTTGGTGGGAATGTAAACTAGTGCAGCCTTTGGAAAACAGCATGGAAATTTCTCAAAAAGCAGAAAAGAGAACTACCACTCAATCCAGCAATCCCATTACTGGGTATCTACCCAAAGGAAAAGAAACTAGTATATCAAAATGAACTCTGTATTCACATGTTTATTGAAGCACTAGTCACAATGGCAAAGGTATGGAATTGACCTAAATTTTCATCAATGGATGAAGGGATAAAGAAAATGTGGTATATATACATGAAGGAATACTATTTGGTCATAAAAAAGAATGACATCATGTCCTTGGAAGCAACACGGATAGAACTGAAGGTCATTATCTTAAGTGAAATAAGCCAGGTACAAAAAGACAAATATCACCTTTTCTCATTCATATGTGCGAACTAAAATATTTGGTCATATAGAGGTATAGAGTGGAAGGATAAATAACAGAGACTGGGAAGGGTGAGTGGGGGAGAGGGGAAAGATGAAGAGAACTGGGTTAAAGAGTACAGACATACAGTAAGGTACAAGGAATTTAATGTTTGATAGTAGAATGGGGTGATATTTAACAGAATGTATTGCGCTTAGGTGATGGACACCCTGAATGTCCTGACTTGATCACTGTGCATTATATACATGTAAAAAGTTTTTCATATGCCCCATAAATTTGTACACATAAAAAACAAATAAATGAATGAATAAAAATATGGGTAAACGACCTGAATAGACATTTTTCCAAAGAAGACATATAAATGACCAATAGATATATTTAAAAAGTGTTCAACATCACTAATAACCATGGAAATGCAAATCAAAACCACAATGAGCTATCTCCTCACACCTGGTAGGGTGGCTGTTATCAAAAAGACAAATGATAACAAGTGTTGGAAAGGATGTTGAGAAAAGGGAACCCTCATATATTGTTGGTGAGAATGTAAATTGGTATAGCCATTAGGGAAAACAATATGAAGGTTTCTCAAAAAATTAAATATATAACTACCATATGATCTAGCAATCCCACTTCTGGGTATATATCCAAAGGAAATAAAATCACTATCTAAAGATTTGTCTGCAGTCTATGTTCATTGCAGCATCATTCATAATAGCCAAGATATGGAAACAATCTAGTTATCTTTAACAGACCAATGGATAAAGAAATTATAACATATATGTATATATTAAACTATAATATACATATATATTACATATATTAAATATATTACAATATCTTTATGCATTCATCTGTTGAGAGACTTAGATTATATATTATGTGCATATATTAAAATTTCTATATGTAATGTACATATATACACAATGGAATTTTATTCAGCTTTAATAAAGGAAGAAATTCTGCCATTTGCAACAACATGGATAAACCTGGAGGACATTATGGTAAGTTAAATAAGTCAGACACTGAAAGACAAATACCACATGATCTCAATTACGTGTGGAATCTAAAAAAGTTGAACCCATAGAAACAGAAAGTGGAAGGGTAGTTACTAAGAGTCAGAGGGTGGGGAAAATTGGATGTTGGTTAAAGGGTACATACTTTCAATTATAAGATGAATGAGTCATGGACACCTAATGTACACTATGGTGGCTATAATTAATAACAATAATTACGATTGACTGAAAAGACATAGTTTCCTTACAAGGCAAGGAAATAATTGTCAAATGAGAGATAACACACTATATAGAGTTATTTAAGAGGTAGTAGAACTAGTCCAAAATACCTATCACATTTTTTTCTCTTATCAATGCTTTCATCTATAAAATGGGGATAATAACATTCTGTGTGTTAATCAGGTTTATTGATAAATAATACAAAAGAGTGTTTATGGGTAAACAGTTGGAAGACATGATACACATAAACTGCAAAGCTTTATTTTCTGCATTAGTTTAATCATTAAAATCTATTTCATAGCAGAATGATGATTTTAAATCATAAACATAGACCAGTTTTTGCCTTCCCAACAGAAGCATATTTTTTAAAAAGTAAAAATAATGTATTTTACTTGTATAAGTCATGCCTCCTGAGTTTATCATCAACTTGAGGCATGGGAAAGGGATAAAATTAAGCACATTTACCTGCTGTGTGTTGGGAACCATGCTATCTCTGAGCATCTAGAAGTAGCTGTCCTGATCCCAACTTCAAAGTTATTGATTTTTTTCCTACTTCAAAAGGGTTCAGAAATGATTCCTATTGTAGTCATACAGGTTATTAAGGTTGTCCTCTGTAAATGCTATGGGCAGATCACCTCCCTGCTCTGCCAGGTGGGTATAGCCTCCTGTTGCCCTACTGACATTATCACTTCATGTGTGGCTTTAGCAGGACTTGAACTGGCAATGCTTTTTATTCCCAAATGATTTCTTAACCTTTGCCTACTGTCTGGGGGCCAAAGGCCAAATGTGAACCTACCGACCTTTAGGATTTACTTGTCAGAGGTTTTTAGAAGGAACCATGAAGGAAGATTCTTGAATTTACTACCATTTTCAAACCACCATCCTTCTCATACCTACTACTGTGAGTCACACAGTGACTACACAAAGTGCCATGATTATGAACTTGTATTAATTAGCAAATGTAATCAAAGCTGATTATAATTAATTACACAATTATGAACATTTCAAGTTTAATTCCACCAAAATTATTTCATAAACTATGTTGTGAATCATGTCTGGCTAAAAGAAAATAGATATGAATATCTTTAAGTCATGTTTAATATTCATTTGCCAACAACCCATGCAGCCAACATGTCTATGTAAATTTCTTGTCATGTAGCCAATTACTGATAAAACATTAACATCCCTAGTTTTGCACTCATTTCCAAACTCATGGTCGGAAACTTCATGTTGACTTCAGCATGTAGTATTGCTTTGTGATCTCTCAAACTGTCATGGCCTGCAGCGATACATGTTGCTCTGGCTAAGCGGAAAATAAGCTCTCTTCTAACAAAAGATACTCTTCCTCCCTACTTTTCTCCTCCCTTTCTTCCGTTCTTCTTTTCCTTCTTCCTTCCTCAATATTTATTAAGATCTTTCTTTATGTCAAACATTATACTAGTATGCAGAGGATATACCATTGAACAATATAGAAGGTCCTTTTCCATCAAGGAGATTAAAATCCCACAGAAGATCACAAACCAGAATAACGGATAGATACCCATATGGATAGATACATGATAATGCAAATATAGCAAAATGATAATTGTGGAATCTAGGTGGTGAGTAAATATAGATGTTCTTTCTGTAATTCTTTCAACTTTTCTGCATATTTGAAAATTTTCACAATAAAATTTTAGGTAAAAATTCAGCAGATCAGAGATAAAACAATTTTATAAAATGCAATAATTGTTATTATAAGAGATGAATAAAATATTAGGGAAGCTAATCTTGTCTAAGGGGTCAAGGAAGGAATCTTAGGATGGAGAATCGTAATGGGCATTAGGATGGTTACCCCCACATTTGCTGTGTGAGATCCACGTGGTGTGTGGAAGTAGACCCCATCTCCCAGTCCTGGGTTCTGTTGATTCAACTAACCTAGGCCTCAGCCAGTCGGCACATAACAATCTTCTGTAATCAAGATTGGGTAAGAAATGTGCATGTGACTCAGTGGGGCCAAAACATTAGAGTGAGTGTTTTCTGGGAATACAGGGAACTTTCTTTCTTTACAATTCTGAACAAAAGCCACCAGAAGTCATTTCCATCTCTCTTTTTGTCTAGTGTCGGATGGTTTGTTTGACAACTACTATTGCCACATTCACTTTTCTATTATGATAGAAACAAGCCTTAAGATGTGGCTGACAACTCAGAGAGTCCTCGATGACATCTTAGAACCAATGACAAAAATGGTAACTCCTAGACATTCAAATTACGGGAGCCGATAAAGTTCTTTTACTTCAAAAATTACTTTAGATGACTATGTTTTCAATTATTGCAACACAGAATCCTAGCTTCTGTAGAGGCTAATTCTTGGTTTTGGTTTTGCTTTGTTTTTAATATATATTGTTCCTATTTTCTCAATTTTAAGTGACTAGCTTTTTCAGGGTTTTGCGGTCCTTGACATGCAGCCTCGGGTGATGAGTCGAAAGACAATATGAATTAAATACATGTTACCCTAATCCTACCTCTAGCTCAAAGAACATATGGGACCAACTGGTGCACTTTCATTCTCTCTCCTTAGCTCCAATTTGCTTAGTTGTTGTCAACCCCAGTACATCACAGGTATCCTAATCTGACTTTCCTTCAACATTCCAAAATTCTCAATCTGGTTATATATTAAAAACTGACAATAAACTTTTAACAGTGTTAGGTTCATTGGCCCAAAAGTCTTTATCTTCTTATCACAGGTAATTAAAAAAAAAATGTCTATTTGGAAATGACTCAAACCATCTGTTAGTTGCTGTTTTTAAACCAAAACCTTCTCAAATGTTTGTAATCAGAGAAGGATAAACAAATAAAAGCAAGTATTGACATTGTTTAAAAAATAAATTCAGTGTTTGGGGAATGAGAGATTACTTTCTATATAAATATTGAGTATCTAATATTGGCTTACTTTTATGACTATGTCTGAATACTTACTGACAGCAAAATTCTGAAAAGAATTCTAACTATATTTGGGGGAATCTATGGATCAACAAAGCATATTTTGCTCACTGTGCCAATCCCAGAAATTCTACCAGGAGAGGTATATTTAGGATGAAAACCCTTCAAGAGCAGAAATGGACAATTGAACAAAGATCAAATGAATCTTCAATAGTCTTCAAATTGCTTTTCACAGTGCTTTTCCCCTTCTCTCCAAGTTCGACTTCCCACCTCCCAACCTCTACAACGGAGACACTTGGTGCTAGTATGTTGTGTTATCCATACGGCTCATTTTTTTTATAAGAAGGCCAGCTTTTATTCCACATCTCAGTCATGTCTTCTCTCCTTTTATTAGTTTCCTTATTGCTAACAAAACATAGAGACCTAAAGCAACACAAATTTATTATATAACAGTTCTGTAGGTCAGAACCCGGGCATTCCCTGCTTTAGCTAGTTTTCTGCTCCAGAGTTCACAAAGCCAGAATAAACATGTTAGCAGGGCTGTGTGCTTTACTTTCTGGTGCCTCTAGGTACAAATTCATTTCCAAGCTTATTCAGGTCTCTGGCCAAATTCAGTTCCTTGCAATTGTGTCTGAGGTCCTCATTTCCTTGCTGGCTGGGGGCCAGTTGTGGGGGCGGGGGTGGGGGAGGTGGCGAAGGTGTTGTCTTTCTCAACTTCTGGTAGTTTAGAAGTCCATTCCTGACTCCTAGCTCTCTTCCTCTATCTTCAAAGCCAGTGACACAGTCTTCACGATTTGCATCTCTGTGACCTCCGTGTTAGCCTCATTTCTTCTCCTCTGCCTCTCTCTTCTACTACATCTCTGTGATTGACACTTCTGCTTTCCTCTTCTGCTTGTGGAACTCATGAGATTACATTAGGCCCATCAGGATAATCTCCTTATGTGAAGGTCAGTTCATTAATAACCAAAATTCCTCTGCACAGTTCTTTTACAACAGTAACTAGATTAGCATTTGACTGAAAGTTCAGAGGATGGTGATAGGGAGGTGGTGCTCTAGAGACTTTTGCTTACATTTCTCCATCCTTCAAAATGTAATCTTCCTATGCTCCGTTCTGTCAACCAGGAAAAATGAACTTAAATTTTACTTAAGAGTAATGGTGATAGGAGCTTATTTAATAGGATACTTTTCCCAAATGTGCATTTAATATATACCTTTAAGATGTTTACTTTAAGTAATAGGAAATGCTGATTGATGAGGGAAACATTTTCTGAGGCTCTTTTGGAATATCCTTTAAAATATGCTTTATCTGTGGTTATATCACAGTCTACTTTGTGTTTTTCTGTGAATTCCCTGCAGGTAATACATTCTGCACTCCAGCACTTAGAACGCAGAACCTTTTCCCTATGTTCGAGGGCTTCCTCACTTTGTGGATGTCTGTCTTCTACCATAAGATATATAAAATGCCAGATACTTCCCCAGGTTTCAATGCTATGACAGAAGTATATGTCCTAGCTTCAGTCTAAGTGCGTCAGAGCTAGTGACTAAAGCAATGAGGATGGTACAAATGGATCTCTTTCTCTGTATAAGAACAATTGCAGTATCTGAAAATTATGAGTCCCAGCAAAACTGCCAGTTTTGTCAATAAACCAGTTCTGTCATTCAGTTTTTTGTACGTGGTTTCTGGCTGCCTAACCTTGCATGTTATTTTCCAGTACCTCAACAATTCTTCAAACACTTAATATCATTTTAATAAACTCATTGTATGTTTAACCAGCCAAGATCCCCTTTGGTTGTTTGCAACCAAAAACACTGAGTAGTACAGACATCTAATGTGCTAATGGAGACTTTGAAGGAGCCAATGGCACTTCGTAAGGGACCTGATTTACTGCAGATTTTGAAAGAGTGGAACACAACCTTGCTCATAAGGATTTTGGAAATTGCCAATTTAATTTCTACTTTATTTTTGTTTTCACATCAAGTCACTTTTTCCCCATATACATGACTAAGTGTTCAATGAGCAAAATAAAAATTGATTGCCTATTTTGACACATTTGCATAAGAAATTAGTGTAAGGATTTTAAATTGCATTCCGCTGAAATAAATTCATAGTCACAGTAATTCAGATAAAAAAAACATGCATATTTTTCCTTTAATGAAATATGGAGTTTTTCATTTAGAAGATTAAAGTCTCCATGCTCTTAGCCAAGACTTGCAAGTAGTTTTAAACAAGAGCAACAGAAACAATAATAAAAAGTCAAAGTATAAACATTATACCTAGGCTACACAATGCATTTTTTTCCTTCATTTCTCACTCTTTTTTGCCACCTATCACATGAACCTAAGAGAGCTTAAATATACCTAATTGTGGCAACTTCTCCAAAATCTTTGAATGATGAGTAAAATTGAAGGTAGACATCTCTTAGAAATGAACTCCAATAAATATTAAATGAAAAAGAGAAAGAACATAAAAGTTGTACAATATTTATTGTTCATTGCTATTACTTTCTTTTTTAAAAAAAGAAAAGATAATAGGTGGAACAATTTCTTGGCCTTTTGTGCTACTAAAACAAAATACATGAGACTGGGTAATTTATAAATAATCAAAATTTATTTCTCATAGTTCTGGAGGTTGGAAAGTCCAAGATCAAGGTACCAGTAGATTTGGGGTCCAATGAGGGCCAGTTCTGTGCTTTCAAGATGGTGCTTTGAAAGTTGTGTTCTCACATGAAAGAAGAGTAGAAAAACGAAAAAGTCCAAGCTGGTTCCTTCACGCCCATTGATAAGGCACTAATCCATTCATGAGCCCTTATAATTTAATCACTTCCCAAAAGGCTCCACCTGGTAATATTAAGAAAATGGGTACTAAATTTCAATAAGAATTTTGTAAGGAACATATTCAAACCATAACAAACAGTAAATAGTTAAGTTACCTAGAATACATCTTTATACTCTCAGTCCTGCCTTAAAACAAGCCCTGATTCTGAATCTGGATGGCAAGTTTAACTGAAATGATTCTCTTAACTTATATCTGGTTTATTATTAGATACATTTTTAAAGGCCATGCTAATACTAACAATTTCTTTAAAGCATAACATCTTTGTGAATTATAATTCTTCCCCACCTTTTCAAAAGAAACTTTTGTGAGAAAAACTATTTATTTTGTGTCCATTTTAAATTCATAGAATACAGGTAGCATAGTAGGGAAATTATAGGGTAATATATATACAATAGTAGGAAAATATACGTATATAATAATTTATTATATATTTCAAAATATCTAGAAGAGAATTTATAATGTTCCCAACACAAAGATAAAAGAAATGTTTGAGGTGATGGATATCTCAATTACCCTGATTTGATCATTACACATTGTATACAGGTATCAAAATATCACATGTACTCCCAAAATATATACAACTATTATATATCAATACAAAATATTCATAGAATACATATTCCAGAACTTCCTCAGTAAACTGTGACTAGCTTTACCAAACCTTTATTAGCCAGTCATTCCAGGTAACTATCTTGCTACATTAGAGTCATTTAGTCTTATCTGTCTTGCATACGATAAATAAAATAATAAGCATTTTCTGAGCACCAGCATGTAATTGTATCAGAATGTGTGTGTGTGTGTGTGTGTGTGTGTGTGTGTGTGTGTGTGTGTGTGTGTCTCCAACATTCAATCCCCTTCCTCTTTGAGTGGGGTGGAATTTTCCATTGCAAATATAATTTGGTGGATTATTGTACACCATATCCCTGAATAGCAGCTAGTCAGGGGAAGGCACTAGAATCCTTATCCTGTCCACTTGTCTAACAGCCATATGCAAATACATGGACTAAGTCACCAATCTCCAGGTCCCAAATCTAAGACTCCCAATCTTACATGATTGGGAGGTAAATAGGAAGAACAGCTGCTTTCTTAAAAATGGTGTTGGGCTCCCTGCTTCCTGCCTTCAGGCAAGCTTTTGTTCTGCCTCTTCTCCCTCCTATTCCTCACAAGGCTGGTTCTCCAGCCTATAGTCTACTCTGTGAATTCCTAAAGCTTTTCATTAAATTCTTTTCTTTTTCCTTCAAGATATCTAGAGATCATTTTAGTTGCTTACAATAAAGAAACTAAAAGCTCAAGAGACCTGACTGATGTATTCTAAGGTTTAAAGAACGGTATTGGCCACTCATAACAGTACCAGATATTAAGGAAAAGTGAACAAAGGCATGAAAGTGAATATAGCTGTTAGATTTACAAACTTGAACTGATCATTTGAATCTTCCTGCCTTTCCATCTCCATTTTTTTAATAGCACTAGAAAAACCCTATGTAAACACCCCAGCAATACTCTTTTCCCAGCAAGATCATCCAATATTTTTTAAGGTAAAAAATGTCAGGTTTAAAGCTTTGATTTAGTAAATATGTACCCTTTTAAAAAGAGATAATAAAAAACTAAACAGAAATATTTATAAAACCAACTTCAACTGCCACGATGGTTATATACAAAATTGTAGAGAACTGATTATATTTGTTTCCTCAACCTTCCACAACTGAGCTTATGCACTTTCACTGTTTAAATTTTATTTGACATAAGTGAGAAGCTAAATAAGTGAAAGCAGCTTTAAAAAGATCTGCAACCACAATCATTGTATTAGAGTTGCAGAAAACACACTGACGCTCACATGCTTACCTTCAGATTTAATTCTAGATGTCCTTTCTCTCTTGCACATGTGAATAAATAGAAAAAAGATTTCCGTTAGCTAGATCTCTGGTTTGAGCAGGAATGCAATCATCATGGTTTCTAAGTGTTGTGTGTACACTTTCTAACTCAATTTTCTCAGCATTATTTAGACACGCTCACTGCCTAAACCTGATAGGAAGCCTTCCCGCCCATACCAATTAACCCAACCCTGCAATTTAGTGTTACCCAGTTGTCCTTGAATCCTCCCTTGTTCTCCTCTGTGCTGCTTGTTTGAATTGGTTTGAATCCTTTCCCAGAAAATGTTTGTAATCTAAAAATTGTCTTAATCTCTTTGGTCCAATTTTTCCAGCTCTTTAATTTCCTGAGGGACCCAAGTGGATTTCCAAACTTTTCCGAAGATCACATGGAACACTATTTTTTAAGTACAATTTTCTTTTTGCGTTTTGCCCATGGGAGCAGGCACTCTAAAAACAGCAAGCATCAATCAAACCACAATAAAGAGCCACTCTCCCTTCTATCCTAATGGGTTTTCTGGGTATTTCTCTCAGTGGGATCCACGAGGGAAAGAAAAGACAAAAAATATTTCTCATCTGCCAAGTAAATGCCACTCTCTGGAAGTTAAGCATTGGAAAATATAAATTAGTTGAGAGCTATGGAGTCAATTGTGAGCTTGGAATGGTAAATTCTATGGGTACTTGAGATTGGGTCTGTATAAATGAATGAAGCTTAGAGAAATCTATAAGACAGCTCAAATAGAAAATTAAGTACTAACCCCACATTTACTTAGGATTATAAAAGCAGACATAGTCATTAGAGGGGATGAGTATATTCTCTGAGAAGGATGTATTTAAAACTTGTTACTTGTAGGTCATCATCTTTAGCTCTTCCATGATTAACTTTGAAATTACAACATCCGTTTATGAGTATACTTGGGTTATTTGGATGCATAAATGTAGGGATTTGTCCTCAAATGAGGACAGTGAGATAAGTATACACATTATTTCAGTTTACAAAGAAAGTTACTGAGGCTTAGAGAGAATTGTTGCTTGCACAACTAGTAGCTGGTAGAATCAGTATTTGAAGCCAGGTCTATATGGCTATAGAGTTTAAGTTCTTAAAGACATCTCATATCCATGGAAGGCTACAAATATTTATGTCACAAATGTAAATCATACAAACCAAAACTTCCCTTGAGATTAAATCTATACCTAGTAAGAACAACTGTATTCATGCTGTTTATCTTTGGTAATTGGAGGGAAAGTCATTCCCATATAGGCAAGAATTTTTCCACCTGTGCAATGATAATTTGCCTCTCTCTTTAAAAACATAGAGAGGGCTTAAAATTTCTTCCAATGACATGGCATGAATACCCACAAGACCTTTTACTTAATCTTTGATTATAATGATTTCTATGTCCAAAAGCTCTAATTATAAGATTAAACCTACTTGTAAACAATGATCCTATGATTTACTCTTTTTGTAGAATTATATGAAGGACCAGTATAGAATATATCCTAGATATACAGGAGACTGAGGTGGTTTGCATGGCTTATTTAATTATGCATGTGTGCATGTTTGCATGAAATGAACATATAGAAAAAGGAGAATATTCAATGCCATTCAGTCTCAGATAATTATTTTAAAAGTTACCAAGTGATACATGTCTTCAGGGCATAAAATATTTTTAATCTCTTATTCAAAGATCCCTGTATCTTAAATTCATGCATAAGTTGAGTTTTCCTTAATATGTTGATTATTTTCCTCCTTTAACAGCATGCAGTCAAACTTGCCTACTCAGGAACTGTCTTTCTTAAGTTTTATTTACTGCTCTGATGCTTGCTAAACAAAAATATATCAGAAAAAGCAGAAATAAATAGCTAACCGCATTACAGAATACAGTACTAAGCTGTGATAAGACTAGAAATTGTATTACATTGTCTTCTCAGTTTTCAGATAAAATACAACTTAAAAGTTAACTATTTTTCCTCTGAATAGACATTCCCCCAAAGTATTATTTTTCTTTCTTCATGTCCTAATATATTGGAAAGAAAATTTGTAAAAACAAATATGTGTGTGTGTAATAAATCAGAGACCATAAAATTAGAGTCCATAGGCTTTTGTCAGTCCTAGAAAGTTTCTCTTTGAACATAAATTTGAGCCAGTGTTTAATCCATATGAAAATATAGACTCTGGATTTCAGCATGTCACTGTCTTATACAAAAAGCAATAATTGGACAAGATTATCACTAGGATTTTTGTGGCTGAAACAGTCTGAGATGCTGAGTCACCCTATGCTGAATGTTGAGATTTGCTATCTGCAATTTTAAAATAAAAGGAGTTCTGCCAGTTACCACTAAAGTGATAACTTCCCAAGGTAGATCTAAAGAGGAGGTTAGTAGGAGTGAATAATAATGTTTGCTACTCTCTGATGCAGTGCCTTCAAACTTTAGAGTATATAAGAATCACCTGACAACTTGATAAAATGCAGATCCTTCGGCTATGCCCTCAAAGATTATGACTGAGTAGGTTTGGGATGGGACTGAGTATTTGCATTTTGTATAAAATTCTAAGTGATGCTGATATTGTTGGTACATGGAGAACAGTCAGGCACAGATTAACTTGAAGAAGAATCTCAACCATTCAAAAGGTATTCAATTCACAGCATATATAAAAATTAGTTCAAAATGTAATCAAAGACCCAAATGTAAGAGAAATAGTAAAACTATAAAATCTTAGAAGCTATAAAAATAACTATAAAACCTTAGAAGAAAACAGAGGATGAATCTTCACGACCCTGAATTTTGCAATGGTTTCTTGCATGTGACACCAAAAACCCAAACACCATCAACAACAAAAAAATAGACATCATCAAAATTAAAAACTTATTTTCTTCAAAGGATGTCCATAAGTAAGTGAAAAGACAACTCAGAATAGAGGAAAATCTTTGTAAATTAAATATCTGATGAAGGACTTGCACCAGGAATGTATAAAGAACTTTTACAACTGAACAATGAAAAAATAAATAACCCAATTTAAAAATGCACAAAGGATTTGAGTAAACATTCCTCAAAAGAATATATGCAACTGGCCAATAAACACATAAAAAGATGTTCAACTTCATTAGCCACTAACGAAATTTAAGTCAAAACCACAATGGGATACCACACTAGAATGGCTATAATCAATACAAAGAAAAACAGCAAGTGCTGGTGAGGATATAGAAAAATTGGAACCATCAAATATTGCTGGTAGGAATGTAAAATTGTGCAGTCCCTTTGAAAAACAGTCTGGCATGGTACTCCAAACCTAGGAAAAGGAAAAGGAAAAGGAAAAAGGAAAGAAAGAAAGAAAGAAAGAAAGAAAGAAAGAAAGAAAGAAAGAAAGAAAGAGAAAAAGAAAAACAGTCTGGCAGTTCCTCAAACTGTTAAATAAAATGTTACCATACGAGCCAACAATTCCACTCCTGTATATGATGAAAGCATACGTCCACACACACACACACACACACACACACAGCCTTACACATGAACATGCATAGCAGCATTATTCATAATAGTCAAACAGTAGAAACAGCCCAAATGCCCATCAATGGCCAAATGGATAAATACAATGTCTTATATCCATATAATGGAATACTATTTGGTAATAAAGAGGAACGAAGTACTAATACATTCTATGTGAATGAACTTTGAAAGGACATGAATTAAAAGAATTCAGTTACAAATGACTACATTTTGTATGATTTCAATTATATGGAATGTCTAGAATAAGCAAATTTATAGAGATAGAAAGTAGATTAGTGGCTGCCTAAGGCTGAGGAGGTGGGGGTGGGGTGGAGACAGGAGGATTTGAGGGGATGACAGCTAAGAGGTATGTGGTTGCTTTCTGGGGTAATGAAAATGTTCTAAAAGAGATTGTGGTCATAGATGCATAACTCTGAGATAACTCTGAGAATATACTAAAAATCACTGAACCCTACACTTTAAATGAGTGAATTGTATGCTATGTGAATTGTATCTCAATAAAGCTGTTTTCCAAGACATTCAAAATGTTTATTGAGCAACTACTGCATATGACCATTGTCTTCTCCCTCTTTCTGACCTTCAAAGTATCAAATCAATTGGCAATTCCTCTGGAGATTTTTCTAACCACCTTTCCCAGTGACTCCATTTGATGCCTTGACTAAGTGCTTTCAACACACCCTCTACTTCCCCTTCAGAGCATGTATCAAATTTTAATGTGATAGATTGTTTAATGGTCTATCACTTCTCTCAGATTTGAAGCTCCAGCGACCATCAATGCCTTGTCTGCTATTATCCCCATAACTTAACATGGTGCTTTGTAGAAGTGATATTTAATAAATTATTCTTGAATTAATTAATGCATGGCTTATAGTCTTACAGGACTACAAACCATCTTGTTCATAATCTCCTAACACCAATAACTGGTGAAGAGAAATTTGTGCACTTCCTCTGCTGCCCATGTGCATCGCCCTGGCGGAGACAAAGCGACTTATTACTACAAAAGAAGACTACAATGGAGCATCATATTACAATAAGAAGACTTATATTAAAATCCTGGTTACATTTTATTTTAGCTGTGCAGCCCTAGCAAGTTGCTTCACCCAGCTAAATTTCAGTATCCTCATCAGTGAAATGCTGAAAATGACATCCACTTCTACTTTCTTCTCTGGGTGGTTATGAAGAACAAAAGAGATAACCTTAGTGTTAACCCCCTGTAAAAATGTGAAACTATACAAATATAATTTGCTAATGATGTGGCATATTAGCAAAGAACTAAAGCTATGAAAATTAGAGAAAGATTATTTATATCAGAGCCCTACAGGAGACATTCTTAGTTCCCTAAATAACAGCCTTTTCTCCTTTCTTACTTGCTAACAGAATTCCAATTTTGTTTTAGTAGCCATATACCCAGTCTTGGGAAAGAATTATGATCAGTTTAAGAAAATCATTAAAATGATATTTCCCTTCCGGCAATTGGTCTTCGATGGACAGATGATTCAGTTCTGGCCAATAAAAGTAAGGTAAATCTATTTTATACACCAAGGAAAGATTTTTTTTCCCTTGAAGAGAGGCACACAAAGAAAATATTTTTTCATCCACCTGTCTGATCCAGCCTTAGAACCACCTACTCCAAGCTTTCTCATCATACGAGGAGAATAACTGCCTTTAATATTGAAACCACTGGTGATGAGGTTCTGTAATAGCTGTTTTTGAAAGCATTCTAACTCATACTCAGCTCTTGGGGGGAATGCAACGGCATAAGTGACCCAGGGAAGACTAGGCATCTATCAAAATGCCTTTTTCTGCCATGTGAAGCAGTAGCAGTTTAATGTCCCCTTGTGTTTCACCACTTTAGAGCAGTAACAATAGGCAGTTAAATTTTCGAAAATTGGAAACTTGTTCTTGAATTTAGGTCAATTCATTGAAATGATAAAAGGTATTTTAAAATGTTCATGTCTAAGCATGTCACACTCATTTTGATAAAAAGAGAGAAGACAAAACATAAGAGAAAAAAGGGTGAGTTTTGTAAGCCTGAAGGGTTTGCTGATCTCTAATGTAGATTCCCATAAGTTCATGACTCTGCTTTAAAGAAGGTACAGTGTATAGTTGAAGACTGTGCAATTGTCTGTGTGACCTTTGTGTCCTTGCTGTCCCAGCTAACATCTGTCTCTTTTATTAGAGTAACCATGTTAATGCAGCTGTGAAGCCCAGGAATGCATGAGAAGGACACACACCCAACAATTATTTATAACAATGCTTCCATTACTTCACCAGAGAAAATGAGAGTGATGTCTACCCAACCAAGTTTCTTCTGCAGGTAATTTTATTGAAAATGTACAATTTCTCTCAGTTAAATAAGCAACCTAGTGGAAACCCATACAGTGGATCCTTGTGCTTCATGACATCATCTGAAAAGAATGACTACTGACATATCTTTTGCAAAGAATTTATTCCTTTTCTCATCAGAGACAAACCCAAGGCAGTCTCAGTATTGGTAAATATGAATAAATCTGAATGATTTCAAGATACAGTAATGACAGTCATTCTTCTGAAAAGGCTGACTCTAAGCTCATTTTCAGAATGACCCTTGGCCTTATTCATATTTGTGTTCCCAATGCTGGCCAAAATTCCTAGCAGAGTAGTGGCTCAATATAATTTTCGTGGAATAAATATTTGAATGCATGACAGGATGAAAAAATCAGTAATTCTACAAATCTTACCACTACATTTCTTTTTTATTTCCTTTTCTAGATCATGGAACCTATGATTTTATAAATTATTTTTCAAACCATGGGTATTATGAATTTTTCAAACCATGAAGACACATATGACTCTACATGATTTCCTCAGATCAGCATGAGCTAGAGTGAAGTATTGTTGGGTTTTAGTTTCATACAGTATGAAGAAATAAACAGAGTGGGCAATATGTGGTTCCCATTAGGAATCTAGGACACTGAAAATGACTCACAGACTCTACTATTTGAGCTGTCTACTGTATATGCCGAGAATCTAGATGAGGGTCACTGGTAGGCTGTGACCTGTCCTGGGGAATATACTGTCCTGGGGAATATATTTTGACCAAAATACGGTCCTCTTGTATTTGGTAAGATTATCCTCCTTATCCAAGCCCACAGCTTCAGGTAAGACTCCCATGAAGTAATAGAAGAGGATCTCATCCATCTAGCCAGAACAGTTTAGCCAACCCTGGAGTGGAAAACCTCGTAGCCAGGTTGCCTTCACGTCACTGTCCAGACTAAATGAAATGACTTAAATGACCTCACATTCAACCTCCCAGATCAACTGCATTGCTACTTTATTTGACATTGCCCTTGACACAAACCTTGCTCTTTCCTGCTTCTAATTTCCTAGGTCATGATAACCTCAAGAATAAACTTCCAAACTCCCTTTTGCTCACTAAAATGCCCTTCCTTTTCATGTACGTGATCAATTCAGTTTGAAGTAATCTCTCCCTTCAGTGAATTCTTGAGCCACATATATCCTGATCCATGGTCTGTCCCGTATTATTTCACTGTGCATAGCCTAACCCATATCATGGCAGCATATATAGCCTAGCCTCTATCAGTTCACCATGATCAGTATTATTTTTAATAATAGGTACCTTTTATTTTTTACATGTATGTGCTAGGTGCTATGTCAGGTGCTTTATCAATGCGTGTCGGAGTTATACTTCAGGGTTTATCCTGAGAACAGTCTTTCTCTTCTCCTAGCCTGGACCAAAGTAAAAACAAAGACTCAAAGAAGATGTTGGTCTAAATCTACATCCTTGATTAAAAATTGACTATGTCTCCCCTTGAAAAATAGACAAAGCATTTATCACCAGATCACAAACCCTGTGATTTTATAAAACCAGGGTTTGAGGAAAAGCCAGGATGAGACAGAGAGGAAAAGGGTGGAGGATTCTGATTAACCAAAGAATAAGATATTTTTGATTTGTGAGGACCAGGGAGTAGAGTGGAAAAGACAAGTCTCTCAATTGTCCTGGAGAATGTATGATCTGTCATCTAAAGACAGCCCACTATCTCAAAAGTCCTGATCACTTGTAAGTCCCTGAATTTAGGGTGTCCAAGTTTGAGAATTGTTATGTAGTCCTTTTCACTTGCTCTGAATTACAAGAACGTTGTCTACACGATATTTAAAAGGATTTTATGAAAACCTATTTCCATGTCTGTATATCTTGTAATTTCACCTCAATTATAAACCTCTAAAGTATTAGAACAGTATTCAATACATCTTAAGAGTACATTAATTACCCTGCTAGTTAACCAAAAGAATCTAAAGAGGACTTTTATCATTTAACTCTTCCCTCTAAGATATAAAGTACTAGTTTAAAAAGTTTTTCAGGTTTGGCTACTGCATAATCTGTGACATCGTTAATCATGAAGGAATTGATTATTTTTGCCACCTAATTAGTGAAACAAACCTCCACTTAGCACCTTGCGCTGAAAATGTGTCAGCACTTCATTACACAGATATTGGAAACTGCAATCTGGTTGCTATGGTGACAACAAGCTCCCATAGGGAGTTTTGTGTTTAGCTGACATACCAGGATCAGACAGAATAAGATTAAAAGGAAAGAATCTAACTTAAAGCACTTTCGTCCTCAAAACACTGCAAAATTATGTCATTGAAACAGCTTATTTCAAATAAAATGATTGCATAAGAATAAAGAAACTTCTTTTTTTGTATCTCATTATCATCTGACCTGCATTTTTTTACTTTGAAGATAAAAATCATTAACGTAGAAACACTCAGAACATAACCCCCATTGTTCTGAGATTTTATTGATTACAATAATGTATAAATCATGTTAGAAGTCACAGAATTAAGCCAAAGCAAATCAGACAAAAGATGCATGTCCTTAATACAACAAGTAAATCAGAAACAAAGACCGCTTTATGTTAATATGATTCTGTGACAGTAATTGACAGGGAAGCATGTTAAAAAGACAAGTCATTGAAAGTTATAGCTTTGGTTGATGCTGGATTTTTTTCCCTGTTCACCCTTTATGTGCTTGCTTCCGCATTCATGTGCAAAGCTGGATTTGTACAATTTGACCTATGCATAACTGAGCTCTTGGCTCAATACTAAGATACAGAAAATATTTCAGTCAACAAATAATTATTGAGCCCTCACTCATTCCTAAATAAATGCACCACTTTATAATTTATTATACTTTAATCCTCCTTTAAAAAATGTGGTTGATTTCATAATATGCAATTCCTTATTGTCACAACCTGATTCTCAACATCTAAACAAGGAGTAACCCTGAAAACCCTGGAGTAATTGGGGTAATCGACTTCTGTCCAGACTAAGATGCCACAAGTGACAGAGCAGGCAGGAGGCAAGAGACTGAGAAAAGTGTAGGGTGAGACACAGCATGTGCTTGACAGGTGCACCCAGGAGCAGGTAATTTCTGCAAAGAGGGAAGTTATTTGGCAGCTGATGGAGTCCCACATGGTCAGTGTCCAGAAAAGCTCTTAGCAGCACACAGGATCTGAGATTTAGATGCAGCAAAGATCTCAACCTTGGAAGAAGTATTAATATGATACTGGGCCAGAAACCAAGGCATTAGCAGACATGCAACCTAGTTTAGGAAGCTGTTTTTAAAAATGTCTAATTTCTGCTGACACAGTCAACGGGAGCCAGCACGACCCATCACATTCAGCTCTACCACTGGATACACAGATTTGAGAACAGAAATGAAAACTCTTGATAATCTAACCATATAATATAGTAGGCTATATTGGTGAACATTGACTCAAAAGAGCCCTAAAATGACTGCAAAAGTGCGTTCATAGAAAATCATTACACAGAAACGATTTTGCCACTCTGAATAATGAATTAGCAAAATTTTGAAGACATGGAGACCCAATCCACTTGACACTAAGAATCAATAGCAGACTTTAGTATGAATTATCTTGCTGGCCACAACTTCCCTGGAAGCACAGAAGGTAAATATACCTTCTGTAAAATAAAAATATAAAAGCGACCCTTTGATCATCCAGATCCAGCTTACTCAAGACAAAATAATATATATTGAATTTTCTATGTTTCTATAGAATTCTTATTTTAAGTCAGTAGCAGACAGGAATATTGGCTATAATATGTCTTCAGAGCTGCTTTGGGTGTCAAATTTGTGGCTTCACTTTTAGCTGTCTTTATGCTAGCTAAAATCTCTTCTAAGACTGCACCAAGCTCTCAACTCCGTGATTGGAGCCATCACACATAAGCTTACAGCTGTGGATTAGTTTTAAGTTTTATTCATGATTTATGAATACGTAGCTAATCTTAAAACGTTATTGTAACATATTTATTAAGTCAATTACTACGTATCACTTAGGAAGATGGCTGCCTGCATTATGAGTTATAACTCATGTATATATATATATAGGCACATTTAAACATCAATCTAGAGAAAAAATAAGCTGAATTTGTTCTTTTTTTTAATTATTTTGAGATAATGTTAGACATCTTAGATTCACAGTTTGTTCATTTTTTGTTTTACTTGGGGGTTTTGTTTTGGTTTTGGTTTTTTGTTTTTGTTTTTTTCTTTCTGTTTTTGTTTTGTTTTGTTTTGTTTTGTTTTGTTTTGTTTTGTTTTGAGACAAAGTCTTACTCTGTCTGCCAGGCTAGAGTGCAGTGGCATCATCATAGCTCACAGCAACCTCAAACTCCTAGGTTCAAGCAATCCTCCTGCCTCAGCCTCTCAAGTAGCTGGGACTACAGGCATGTACCACCACACTTGGCTAATTTCTCTATTTTTTGTAAAGACAGGGTCTCACTCTTATTCGGGCTGGTCTTGAAGTCCTGGTCTCAAGCCATTCTCCCACCTCAGCCTCCCAAAGTGCTAGGATTGGGACTTCCCTTTCAAGGAAATCATAATGAGCTTCCTCTCGTATGATGCGACTGAAGATTACATGGGGAGCCTGGACTTTCACCTCTACCCAGCGGTAAAGAGGTGCGCCCTCCCCCGCCCCAACCCACTGAAGTGCCCTAGTGGAGAACCAGAACATTCACCAGCAACTCAACATTAACAAAGACTGCCCCTGCCTTGTGGTGTCAGTGAGGCCACATGGGGAGCAGTAACCAAGCACTTACCCCTCTAGCCAGGGAGGTGTCAGTGGATGCCCAGTGGAAAAATGGGACTCCCAAACACAGCCAGCAATATCAAGGAGCCACCCACTGAAGTGTCAACGAGGCCAAGTGGGGAACTTCTACCCTCTCCTGACAATAATGAAGCAACACATCTCCTTTCCCCTGTTGGAGCAGTGCCGGGCAAAACCAGCTGAAACAACAGGTTTAAAATAGATTCACAGTCTTACAACATAATACCCAATATATCCAGGCTTGCTTCAATAGAAAATAACTTGTCATACCAAGAACGGGAAGATTGTACACTGAAAAGAAAAAACCAATAAATGTAAACATCAAGATGACATGGATGTTAGCATTATCTGAAAAATATTTTAAAGTAGCCAAAATAAAAATGCTTCAGTAAGAAATTATGAACAGCTGACATTACCCCAGTGGTGGTGTTAGGGAACCTCGTTACAGCTGCAAGAGCCTAGACTCACCACCAGGCTTCTGTTGACATGGGTGGAAGCAGAAATGCAGTTTTCTGTGGTGTTTGGCTAGAATAAAGTGGCTATTATCTGAAATTTTTTGCCTTGCTAGGTCACCCTTTTCCTGGTCCCTCAGCTAGAGCGAGAGTGATTTTGTTCAAGTGTCACTTGTCTGCATCAGTTGGCATTTCCAGGTTGCCAGCTTCTTCAGCTTCATGTCTGAGATATTTGAGGGGAAAAAAAAAAAATCCCTAGGAATTTCACCACCATTTCATTGGTTACAAAAGTCCTTAGCTAGTCTGCCTTTTTTGTCTTCATTTCAGTCTTCTTATGTTTGTTTTATGCATAATGTCCAGGGTTTTTGTAGAATAGGAAAAAGTACATTTACTCTATAATCCTTGAAGCAAAAGTAGAGTTGACATAAGCTCTTTTATATGGAAATCTAACTGCTCTGAGTTCTTTTTTGCTTTGTTGCAAACATTTCTTCTTCCCTTCTGAGGGTGTTTGAAGATAAAGCTCTCTTTTTCCTTTAGAAAAATTTGTTTACAGTCAGTCGTAATTTGAGGTCTGTGTTCAGTGCTCTAATTAAAAGTAAGAGAATAATACAATATCTTGGGGTGTGGGGAAAAGCAAGAGGATAACCAAGAGTATTGTATGTAAAAGGAATAAATTACTTAAGATTATCAAATGGATTTTATCTCTAAGAAATAGAACAAGATAGGAGACTAATGATAAAAAACACACAAACAACAACAACAACAAAAAAAAACAGTGAGAGTCGCTTCAGAAGGAGCAATGTCAGGGGTATTCTTTAAGTGCCAAAGAGTCTCACCAGAATTGAGTCCTTACCGTAAACTTTGCAGACTGATGTAAGTGACCACCACACCGTCCTCCCATTATTCACTCCCTGAGCCTATGCCGGTAGGTACTTCCACTGGCTTCCCTTTTTGTGGAAATATTGCACATGCCCATCTCATTGAGCTTAGGAATGGCCTCATGACTTGGTTTGATCCATGAAATGTTCAAAGAAATAATATATGGACCCCTGAGCAGAAGTTTAAGAGACACCTCATGGTCCACATGTCTATTTTTTTGCTCTCTGTAGACAATGTTCCAGATAGACAACATGGAGCAAAGCCAAGACTGAACCACAAGGGAAGTAAATTTTAATTGACAAATAAACATTTGTTATTTTATGCCACTGAGATTTGGAGGATGTTTGTCACTTTAGCAAAACTTAACCTAGAATTATTTATGTATTAATTTTTGTATTAATATAGGGCTATATACCTACCCACTTATGTGTCAAATCTGACTTTCTCAGAAACACTATTATTGCAATTTTTCTCTAATTTTCTCTCAATTCTCTTTTCTTTACTCTCTCAGCCCCACAAGCACGCACACATACCATAGTACTATAGCAACCACATAACTAAAAGGAATTCTTCCTCGGTATCACATCCCCCTCCTTGTTATTCTGGTCCCCTTTACAGCAAAACTCCTCCAAAAAGCTGTTTATCCTTCCAATATCCACTCCTTCTTCTTCCATTCTCTCTTATTATTATCAGAGTGTTTTCCACACCATTTCTTACAATACCAACAGTCAATGATCAATCTTTATCTTACTTGATCTGTCAATAACATTGGCATTGATAACTCCTCCTTCTTAAAGCACTTCACTTGAACTCTGATTATCCTCCTACTCCATTACCCTTTTTTTTTTTTTCTAGTTTATCCTCTTGTAATTAAAGTGCCCAAGGTCAGACTTTGGACCTGTTCTATTTTTACCATCTTTAATTTAGATATTAATATATTCCAATATGTGCTACCAACTCTATATTTCTGTATCCAAGTTAGATGTTACCCATAAGATCCAGACTCATATAGTCCACTGCCTATTCAACATCTCCATTTGATTGTCTAACAGGCATCTCAATCTAATCAGGTCATAAACGGAACTCTGGAGTTTTCACCTCACACTGGGGTCTCCTGCAATCTACCTCATCTCAATAAATAGGACACCTGTTCCTTCCGTTGCTCAAGCCAAAATTCTAGAGTCACTTTTGACTTTTAATTTACTCTCATCTTATACCCATCAAAAATTACAAGCCTTCAAAACAGCTATCATCATCTGTCACCTGTTTTGCCTTTTTCAATGTTTGTGCCCTTAAAAAGTATTCCCTCTACTGCAGTAGAGATTGTTTTAAAATATAAATCAGATCATATGATTTATTTGCTTAAAATAATCCGGAGCTTTAAACATTCCATGGAATGATATCCACAGTTCTTAACATGACATACTAGGCCTTGCAGAGCTGAGGAATGAGTGGCTCATACAGAAAAAGAAAGGATTTCCCAAAATGTGACCTTAACAAGGAAAGACATGATTCTACCTTGGGATTTTGCATTTGCTGTTGCTTCTGCCTGAAATTCTATTGCATAAGACAGCAGCATGGCCTGTATTGTTTTTCCCTTATGCTCTTCACACAAATATCAAAGCTCTGGGGAAGACTTTCTCATGACCTTGTATAAAATAGCCATGTCTCATCATTCTTCTAGTGGTTAGTTAAGTATGTAACAATTACATTTACCTACATTGTATTGTTAATGACAATAATTAATAAATATCTACAGTGTATCCCCTGAGCAAATTAAGACTTTACCATATATTTTTTCTTTCCACTCCCCATCTCTAAATTTTGTTAAAATAATTTGTAATTTTTGTTCCAAATCTTTAGAGATGCATTATCAATAATTATTTGGAATTACCTATGAGATTAAACAATTTGTATGCACACAGCTATACTTTATGTACTAAGCTTTACTTTTTAAAATGTACTTATTTATTTGATGGAATATATTAAGCAAAAGCCAGATTTAGATTAAAGAATAAATGTTTTAATTCCTTGCTATGTCTAAAAATTGGTTTATTCTGTCCTCAGTTTTGAAGCTTGACTGGTATTGCACTCTAGCTATAATATCCTTCTCTTTTAGCACATTTAGACATTAATCCAGCAGTTTGTTTCATCCTGTGGCACAGATGAGAAACATAACATGATTATGAATCTATTATGGACAAAGTTTTGGCTCATTGCAGATATATATGAATGAGTTTTTAGTTTGATTTCTATTGGAAGTTAAAGTGTATTTTCTACATCTAAGCAAAATGTCTTGTCTAGCAGTGAATGACAAACTAAAGTTCCAGGAGTTACTTGGGGGAGTGAAGAGGGAAAGAAAACACAGCTCCCTGAGTTTTCCTTTAGGAAAGAAAAGAAGGTTGTCTTTACACTGTTGGAGCATCCATATCTGGTCCTAAATTTATATGGGGTATGGCCTTATACTTTCTCTGCCCCAAAGCTTACTGAGAGAGTGTCCTCCTAGAGATCTACAACTTTTTCTGGAGAAATGAGTTAAGCTTTTAACCTGTGGGCAAACACTTAGCATTGATCAATCACCTTGTACACCAACCCACGGCACAGTCTGTCTTCCAGACCTCTGATAACTATGTTATTCTAGGGTTTTCCTTGTTAGGGTCACATCTTATGGAATTCTTTCTTTTCTCTGTATGGGCCACAAATTCCTCAGCTCTGCTGGAATTAGGGTTTCATCTAATCTTATCTGTATTGTACCTTCTAGAAATTCCTCAATTTGGTGGGTTTCCTCTGACTATCCTTTTTGTTAAAAAACACATTATTATTTTAGCGGTCACAAGTGGTAAATAAATGTAGCAGTTTAAGCATATTACAACCTAAAATTGTAGTTTTTTTATTTACATGTGGTCATTTCACTGTGTTTTAGCTATGTTTTAGGGAAATGGTTGGGCAGATTAGGTTATATATAATACATCATATTTTTTCTCATTTAAAATAAAAGAAATAGGCATCTAGTTAGATTTTTATATAAAAATGTCTTGTTTTTAGAGTACTGATTTAAACAGGATGCTATTATGCTAATATTTCTGTTTTTTGAGTTTTTTCCTGCCATTTAAATGTGAGATATGAAGTGGAGAGAAGTAATCTTTAGTTCCCTGTCAGACATATTAAGTCAGAAATATATAAACTCTAATAAAACAATGTGCTCTTCAACATCTCATGTCTGGCCTCTTCCATGCCATTGACAGCATTACAAATGTTAGTGCTTGTGTTATATGCAATACACAATCATTTAAAATCCTACCAAATGGGACTTGGCTAGACTCCACAATGAATAATAAAAATTACCTCAATTTTATACAGGAAGTAAGGCAACCTATATATTCTCTATATATTCTTTTTTACATGGAGTTGTAACTGAATCTACGCAAAGATCTCCAGCAAATGCATTCTAAAATAAATAGCTGGCAACAAAAGAAACAACAGAAAATGGATTCAAAAAGCACCAAGTATGTTGTCCTTGAGAAGAGAACATTAAATCCTAAAAGGAGAATAGAGAAGGATAGATATGCAGGTGTTTCCATCCACCTTAATTTACTCAAATTTGGATTGATTCATATTAAGTCTCTGGCTTGAGGCTTCATGTCAATACAATCTTAACTTGTGAATAGTCCTCAACCAAAAGAATAATAGAAAGTTTCTGATAGCCCTCAATGGTAAAAATAAGAAAAATATTTATACAAATGCATTATTCTTAAGCCTGTGAGAGTCCCATGGAAATCATTTATAGTTCTCATTCTCAGTAACTCAGCATGTTCAAGAAAATATGCCACAGCATAAAGGATCTTGAATGTTCAAGGTTTGTGAATTACAATTTATTTTATATTAACCTAAGTGCCTTTCAAACTTAGGAAAGCAAAGTTTATTTGTTTGTTTAATTTATAAAATATATACCTTGCCTACTTTCAGAAATGACTTGAGTCAGCTTATCAAAAAAAAAAAAAAAAAAGCCCCATATGTACAATAAAGCCTTTCAGAATAGCAATTGAAATAATAAACCATGGAAAAGAAAGAAATCATGAATAAAACAAAAATCTCAGATAATGTAGTTTCTATAGGTACTTGATTTTAATTTATTAGCTTTAAGCGACTTTATTTTTGTAGCAAGACAGAAGAAAGAATGAGAGAGGGAAGAAGATGAATTATTATTTGAGTTGATATTATATTTTTGCAACAAAGAAAAGGTAAAAAGCAACGACTAAGTGGAAAATATGAAACATTTATTAAGTGCCTACTTTATGATAGAAATTATGTTACAACCTACGCAAACATATATATTACCAAAAAAACATCAGAGACTTGGAGAATGAATGTGAGAGTATGAACTACAAATAATAAGTGATCCAGAAGGAAATAACAAAAAAAACACAGTAAGACCATGACTAAATACATTTAAGAAAATTTTTCTGATAAATATTTTCTAGGAAGAACAGTAACTGTAACCAAATGTGCAAATGTTATGATGGAGATCTCCCTGTAAGAGAAGAAACTGAGAGTAGAGCAATTGACTTTACACATGTACACAGTTTAATCTAAATGGATAATGCTATAGTGCCTGGAGTATGCAATCTAAGTGCCAAGTAAGGATACTTGGCATAGAAAACACATGCTATTGGGGAAAACATCATGACAATCTGGAACTAAAAGTACTAAGATATCTCAGAAAAAATAGATGAATGAAGCAGTAAAATGGAGCAGGATGCAGAGCTAGACTGTTACCAATATCTCTTTTTGGAAAATTAGGAGACAGAAAAATAGAGTTTATTATGAGGAGAAATTATTTGTAAATTTATTTCATAGAATAGATAAATATATTTTACTATGAACATAGGTAGGTAGCCATTAGAACAAAGGATTATACAAAAAAAAAAAAAATAGTAAGACAGAGAGAACTAAAAAAATGAATAACCAACCAATTGTCCCCTCCTCTGCAAGGAGAACTATGAAGCACTGAGGAAGAAAATAGCAGAGGACACAAACAGATGGAAAATTATACCATGCTCACGGAATAGCAGAATCAACATTGTTAAAATGTCCATGCTACTCAAATGATCTACAGATTCAATATAATCCCTATTAAAATGCCATCATCATTTTTCACAGATCTAGAAAAAATAATTCTATGCTTCATGTGGAAATAGAAAAGACCCCATATGGCCAAAACAACCTTAAGGAAAAAGAATAAATTGGGAGGCATCAGTTTACCAGACTTCAAGCTATACTACAAGGCAGTAATAACCAAAAAGCATGGTACTGACACAAGAATGGGGACATAGACCAATAGAACAGGACTGAGAACCCAGACATAAAACCATCCTCATGTAGCCATCTGTTCTTTGACAACACAGTCAAAAAATACACTGGGGAAAAGAATCCCTATTCAATAAATGGTGCTGGGAAAACTGGATAGCCACATGTAGCCACATGTAGTCCTCTGACTTTTATGTATATAAACGATCCCTATCTCCAAATACAGTCACATTCTGAGATATTGGGCATTAGGACTTCAACATACAGATTTTGTGAGAACATAATTCAGTCCATAACACCTGTCTCCCTTAATGTTGTTTAATGAGAATAGGAGGGACAATATTTTACTCATGCAGACTGACCAATGAGCAAGTTGCCAGGAGGCATACTGGTGTTCATCTTTTAGTTCTGCAGAATCTACAAAAGAGAATGCTTAGAAACACCCAGGCAAGAAAATATAGGCCTTACCCTGATGTTTCCTGCCAGGATTTCAGTGAATATGGACAAGTGACAAAAATAAGGGAATACTTGGAAAGACCTGAAAATTAAGACGAGTCATTGCTTTTCCTGGTAAGTATGGCATTTTTCTCAAATATCAAGGCCACTTTTGGTCAGTAATAATGATTTTTGGTTAACTTAAGGTGGTTAAGATTTACTATTACTTTTAATAATTTCAGAATAAACATAGTCTAGGGCAGGGCGGAGGAGGCAGGAAAGATCACACAGTCAGCCCCAGGGAAATAGAATAGGTCAGTGTTTTTAAACAGAGGTGCCTCTATTCATTCATCCTTCAAATAAACTTTGATATCTATTATATTAGACACACTCTGCTAGTTTCTGAAAACTCGACAACGACTAAAAGAGACCATACTTGTCTCCTTGGAGCTTACAGTCTGGTGGAGAGAGATACTACAGGCTGTATTCCCTCTTCAGATCACACACATCATGTAAAATGATAAAATATTAAATCTGAGATAAAAAAATCTAATATTTCTCAAACTTATTAAAAATTTGAAATTCTTGAGATTCTATAAAGATAGTGATTTTGAGAAACACTCAATGAAAAGTTGAATGCTGAGTAGATGAATAGACAGTTCTCCAAAGAAGACAGACAAATAGCCAATAAGCACAACATTCGCCATCAGGGAAATGCAAATTCAAAGCACATTGAGATACCATTTTATGCATATTAGGATGGCTATAATCAAAAAGACAGATAATAACAACTGTTCTTGAAGGTATGGGGAAAATGGGTCTATCAAACACTGCTGATGGAATTGTAAAACGGTGAAGCTACTTTGGAAAATAGTCTAGCAGTGCTACAAAATATTAAACATAGTTACCATTTACCCAGCAATTCTACTTCTAGGTATCTACCCAAAAGAAATATAAAACATATGTTAACACAAAAACTTGTACACACGTTCATAGCCTCATTATTCATATTAGCCAAAAAGTGAGAACTACTCAGATATTCATCAACTGATGAAAAGGTAAGTAAATGTGGTGTATCCACACAATGAAATATTATTCAGCAGTAAAAAGTGAAGTAATAATACATGCTACAACATAGACAAACCTTGAAAACATCATGCTAAATGAAAGAAATCAGTCACAAAAGACCATCTATTGCATAATTCCATTTACATGAAATGTCCAGAATAAGCAAATGTATAGAGACAGAAAGTAGCTTAGTGGTTTCCTAGGGCTGCCAGGAAATTGGAGAGAAATGGGGACTGACTGCTAATACAAATGTGTTTTCTTTTGGGTGTGGTAAAAATGTTCTAAAATTGTGGTGATGGTAAT
>RJWJ010016371.1:0-34610 GCA_004363605.1 Indri indri
TCCGCTGTGTTTCCAGTGAACGAAGCGTTGGTGTAGAACAAAAGGAAGACACAGAGCTGCTTGTAGAGACGCTAGCTCTTAGGGTTGGGTACTGGTTGCACCCTGGCACGACCAACAGTAAATCGTGTCCCTCCACAGAGCTCCTGAGACGAGGGAAGAAGGCGGGGAAGCGGGCAGTGTCGGGTTTATGGAGAGCCGGTGTTTGGAATCCAGAGGCAGGGGACCGAGTGTTCAGAGAGCAGGCGGGTGCACAGAGGACGCCCCTGCGCGAAGGTGTCCCTGGGCATGGAACACCTTGCTGGCCATCAGAATAGAAGAGTAGGGGCCGTACCTGCTGCACGTGAAGTCAGCTGGGAGGAGAGTCCAGCTCAGCACTGGCCAGTAGAAGTAGAATCCAAGCCATGAGTGTCGTTTGAAATTTTCTAGTGGCCGTGTTTTAAAAAGTAAAAAGAAACAGACAAAATGAATAATGCTTTATTGATTACACCAGTATAGTCAAAATATAATGTCAATTTTAATACCGATTAAATAAAAATTGTTATTGATGTGGTTTACATTCTCGCTTTCATATACCAACTCTTTGAAATCCAGTGTGTGTGGTGCGATCCCAGCCCACCTCAATGCGAGCCAGCGATGTTTCGAGTGCTTAACAGCCCACAGAGCAGGTTTCAGACAAGCCACCTATGATGGGGAGGGCACGGAGGCCCTGTCTTTTGTGTGAATGCCTTGTCTCTGGGCCGGGTGGGGCAGTGGCTGGATGGTCACCGTGTCAACGCAGCTGCTGCTGAGGCTGAAACTTGGCCAAAGTTACTGTATAATCTTAGATGTCTCCCCGATTAAAGGAGATCATGTAATAAGTAATGTTAACGTTATTTCAGTTAAAGTATAGCCAGCAAGCGATGGAGTCCTCCCTGTGTGCCAGGCACTTGCCCAGGCTTGAGGACAACAGTAGTGTTTGAGACAGACTATAGGCTCGTCAGAGAACTAGCACATGGGTGGCTGGCTATAAAACAAAGTGCGGGGTAGATTCAGGGTCAAGAAGGGCACGTTTTGCCCCTTGTCCAGGCAGAGGGGTCTGGTCGGTGCAGAGCTTCTCTTTCAGATTTTACAGCAGAGGTCGTAGCACTTCATTGTGTTTCCTCCTGGTCAAGGGCCTCGTCCATCTGGTCACATTATTGATCTTGGTCATCTCTGAAGTGATTTTAAAGATCAAGGCGGTGCCCTCAAATCTGTGTCAGGAGTTGGTACGTGGGGAGCCCGAGGGGGCTCTGGCCAGCACCCCTGGCTCGCTGAGTGGGGAGGGTAAGCATTGCTGCAGCTGGGAAGGCAGGCTGAGGGCCACCCCTCTGCCATGCATCTTAGCAGTGTGGCCACCAGAGGGGGATGCTGGAAGCTTCTCTCTTCTGAATTATCGACTGCTCCAAGGCATGTTCACCTCCCTACCTCCCTTCACTGCACACCCACCACCTGCAGAGAGACCCTGAGACTCATCCACATGGCATTGGTCCCACCGTTGTTGAATGGCATCCTAAAAATAGGGAGAAGGTATAACAAAATATGTGTCAGCATCTTTCATTTAAGAGTCTAGGGATCTGAGGCTTGGCCAGGTGGAAACATTTAAAACACTGCTAGGGGCTATGGACTGGGGGCCTTCTGGGAGGGGAGGATACATCCCCCCCGGCAGGCAGAGGCTCCTTGGTCAGGACTGCCCTGTCCCCTCCCCCACCCAAGGGCCCGAGTGGGGACTAACCTGGCCCTTGTGAAGTCCCTCAGACTCTGCCCCACGCTGCATGCCACGCGGGTTTGGTTGAACAGTCGGAGCAGGGCATTGGGCTGCGGTGTGCAGATTCCTGGGGTGCGGGAAGGGAAGGCTACCCAGCCTGGGCCCTGTCACAGGGCCATCACTGTTGCTCGCAGCAACTGGGAGAGATTAGTGCAGCTGTTGGATGTCAGTTCTCTGCCCTGGGATGGGCAGGGGAGGGTGGGCTGAGGGGAGAGGAATGTCTGAGCCGGGTGGGGCTCCAGAGGAGAGGTTGTTTGTACTTACTCCTGGCCTCTGGAGACAGAACAGGAAAAAAACGAAGCATGAAATCCCTTTTAAGAAGGAATGCCAGTCTCTCGATTAAAACACTGTAATGAGGAAGGAATTCAGTATCCCAAGGAAGTGGCCAATTTGAATTGCAGCTTCTCAGCAGGTATTTCGCAGGTTCTGCTGACCAGGGTTGCAAGGAGTGGGAGCAGCAGTGTTCGAAAGTGCTCCCTGCTGAGCTGTGTCAGGCACCAAGGATGCTGCGTAGGTCACGGCAGTAGCTAGAGTCTGCAAACAGCTATCCTCCGAATATGCGGCATACAGAGTGGAATGAAGCCAGCTGGCTCCATCCTGGCCGTCTCCATGACCTCCGGCAAGCGGGGGCTCAGTTTCCCCATCTGGAAAATAGATTTGAAGACTGTTGTAAGGATGAAGCTGGATGATTCACAATCCTCAGGCTGTAACAGATACCAAACAAACTGCTTTCTTCTGATACCATTATTTAGGATGCATGTCTTTTTTAGTATTTTAAACCTTGTAACACTTACGTTATTGTTTGTTGTGCCACTCTGTGGCCATCCCATTTTAATGGAATTGAGGAGTTAAATTCCCAGGGCTTCTTTCAAGTACGATTTCCTTGACAGAGGACATGAAAGCAATTTGTCTTTCACTCTTTATTTTTATAAAGAGCCATTTTTATCTAGTTTCGCTTCAATAAAGACTGAGAGACCAAGTCGCTATTTAAATTTGATCTGAGGCCTGCCTCCCAAGTTTTGTAATCCAACTGTGTTGAAAAGCAGATATTTGGGAACTTGAAGGGACCTGATACCTTGAAATAACAGAACCACACATCATTTTCCCCAGGATTTTTGGGGAAACCCGGAATTCTAAAGAAATCAGTTTTCTGGTGTTTGAAATTCGCCAATGCAGTTTTTCAAAAATATGCTAAGCGTCTTAACAACAAAAAAAATTAACCCTTTTTTTGCTGATTAGGGAGAGGTCATGTGTCTGCCCTCAGCTGCGGCCGTGGTAGAGTTGATGGAATTATGTAACAGTGAGGAGGCCCCCAGGAAACACCTGAGTGCTTTATTATCTCTTAGGGCTGCTCTGTTAAGCCTTTTTTGTTGCCTTCAGGTTTTTCCTCGTGTGCTGGAGAGTTAAGGTCACCAGATGATAAAATGTTACTGTAGCAAGCACTGAGCTAATCTTAAAAGCCACAAGGTTAAGAAGAAAATAAAAAAAGACTTTTGGTGTCCTTGTTTTCTATTTCTATAAATCACATTGCTGATAAATTTGCCTTCGGGCTTGACCCTTAATCTGTAGCATGTATACATGCTCCCTCCCCATTTTAGGTACTTCCTGAAGGTCATCTGGGCAACCGCTCCAGTTAGTGGTTACAGATTCCAGATTCACATTTCAGGGCTGATGCTTTTAATGGTGCTAGTTGTTCCCGATAAGTAACTTAGCCCTACTGTGAGCTGTCACAATGCTGGCTTTATTTGGGGCTGGTTCTTCACCGCTACTCCCTGTAGAGAATGTCCATACCATAATAGCGTATTTATCATACCCACATTTCTACCCCAGCCCAGAATTATGTGGTTTTCTTTTTTAAAAAAACAAAGAAAAAGAAAGAAGAATGTCCTGTCTTCTTACAAGGACATTCGCTGTCAAAGGAACAGATATCTCAGTGCCCTGTCTAATTATGCATGCTCTAACACAGTGAGTTCTCAGTTCAATGACTTTTTAAAAATTTGATTTTACTTTTTTTTTTAGGACCGAGAGTAAATCTGAGTTTAGACGAGAACATTATTTGTTGCATTAAAGTCCTTTGAGAATTGAGAGGACAAAACCTCAGCCAACCAATGAGAGTGTTTCCTTGACCTGCGGGAGCTGGTTTGTTCCACCCCTCATCTTTCTGTCCCCTCTGCGTTTGGTGACTCGAGGCACGTGGTCAAGCAGTGGCTGGCAGGGTTCGGTCTCTGTGACTCCAGGACAGAGTGGAGTTTGGCTCTTGTGAGAGTCAGGCTTTTCTGACCACAGGAGCATCGTGCTCCTTCCCGCCTGGCGAAAGCCAGAGCCAGTGTGCTGTGGGGTTTTGCTCGTCTGTTTGATTTTTGAAGAAGGAACAGGAAGGCTGTGGATATGAGAGTTTAGAGCTGATCCTTGCTGTGACAGCGCCTGCCTACACCCCTGACGACCGAAAGGCACTTCTCTAAGCACATGTCGAAGGCTCTCTCTGATCATGGGCCCCCGACCCCAGTGATGGCAGCCCCCTTGCTGCCATCTCTGCCTTGACATTCTGACAGCCACGTGGAAACTTGGTTCACCTCTTGCTGCTGGGAGGCGTTTCCTTGCCCTGGGTCCCCAGGCCCTCTCTGTGCTTCACACCTACCAGGACCCTCAGTGACAAGTGGTGCTGAGGGAAGCAGGAGGGGAGAGATAAGCTGCAGGCAGCTGCTTCCCCTCTGCATGCCCAGCGCCACAGCCCTCCCCTGCCACCCGCGCCTCAGGACTGCTGCAGGCCCTGCTCCCCAAAACAAACTGCCACAGCCCAGCAACCCTGCAGGAGGCAGGACCCCGCAGTTCAGGGGCTGGGGTGTCATACATGGGGCTGGGGAATGGTCAGAGCTACGCCAGCATTCTAAATTAAAATTTCTCATCCTGTTACAAAAACGTTGGCTAGCGTGGTAGAATTCAGGCGTTTTCTGGCTGAAATCGGTTCTTGTGCACTGCCTTGGGATACAGAGACACTTATTTCTGTGAGCAGTGGTTTGGAGCTCACATATTCTGAGCAGCTTCTGTAACCTGAGGTTGGGCTGAATGTCCGTCTTGCGTTCCATGTGTAATCTCACCGTGAACTGTCATTGGGAGGCTCGTCCACCGAGGAATTTTTTTTTCCTGAGAGTAACCTATTTCCATATGTGATTTTTAAAAGAAAAAGAAAGTTTTGTTTTTAGAAAGGTCGCTGGGGCTTCTTTAAATCCTACAGATACCTTTTCCCCAAAATACATTTACCTTACTGACGGTGAAGTTAGTTTCCATTTGGAAAAGTTACCCTCAGTTTCCTACATAGGGCCATGTCTATTGCCAGAAAATCTAAAGGCAGCCAGTCAGATCTGTACAATTTCCCTCTGGCACATTGTCAAGGTCTCTTGCAAAATGAAGGTTGTCCTGCAGCTCTCCCCTCTCCTGTGACTCTGAGCACAGTTCTACCCCATCTAAATACTTTGTAATCGTGCCCTTTACAAGTTCTTGGCAGGGTTGAAATACCCCACAAACCAGGGGTGAGGAGAAAGTTGTGGGGACCACTGGCCACTGTTGTAAGGATGAAGGGGGGTAATTCACAATCCTCAGGCTGTAACAGATAACCAAACTGCTTTCTTCTGATACTATTATTTAGGATGCACGTCTTTTTTAATATTTTAAACCTTCTAACACTTACGTTAGAAGTCTTAATGAAGACAGACTTAATGCAGCCCAAGTGAGGTTTGCAAATACCCTGGTGCCTGCCCCTGGCTCTGCATCCAGCAGCTTGGTCCACAGATAGACAAGGACCTCCATTGTCCTTGAACAGCTGCTTAGAAACAAGGTTGCAAGGCGTTCTCCCAGGGGCCTTGGAAGGTCTGGTTGAACCTGAGTGTTTCTGCCTGATGAAGGATGATCCAAATGTTTCTGGGTGATGGTTTTCTGCTGGTTTTATTTAAGATCTACCAATAGGTGCTGAGTGTGAGGCAGAGAGGCAGGTGTTTTTCTGTCGGTGTTTCTTTCTTCCTTTCAACCAACCTCACGATGTGTTTCTGGTTTCAACGGAGGATTTTTGTTTTCTCTGCCACTTTGGAGCCACTTGGTTGTGAGATGACGTTCTGTATCTTTTCAGAAGTGAAACAGGAGTGCATTGGTTGAAATCCCATGAGAAAGAAGTTGTGAAGTGTGGCTCCAGACCTTGCTTGGCCTCTGTTAGGAAGCCGAACACGTGTACGGGCTGGGGGAGGGCCCTTTCTCTGAGAGGCAGGTGAAAAGCAGGTGGGACGGGACAGCGGGCTGCCCAGAAAGAACAATAATTTCTCCCCACGTGTCTCAAGATTGCACAGAAGAGTGAGGTCGGTTGCGAAGCTCTTTAGAGAAGAGAGAACACATCCATTTGAAATTAAAACTCAGTTTTTCCTGCATTTTCATATCTGCTAAAACGTTCCAGGAAATGGGCTTTTCCTCATTTCTTTTTTCTCCTAGCAGGATAAAATGATGGTTAAATTTGGAATTATACCTAGCAGTCTTCAAAGCACTTTGTTACCTGCTATTCACTGTGACTGCAGAGATTCCCCCTCTTACAGATGAGAAGGGAAACTGAGGCTGGGAGAAGGAAGGGGAAAGAGATTACAAAGATGAGTACAGTATCGGCAGTTTCTATCCTCTGGGAGCCCTAATAGGCTTGTAGCTTGAGATGTTTCCAGATTCTAGATTCTCGCACTTAATTCTCACTATAATTTGTTTCCCAAACTTGTCTGAGAATCAGCTGATGTGCTTATCGATATACAGATTCTTACACCCTCCTCCAGTTATTCTGATTTCAGCAGGTCTGGGGTGGGATCCAGGAATCTGCCTTTTTAACAGGGTCATGAGGGGATCTTATCTCAGGCATGTTTGGGACATTTTACATAGCCAGCAACTAAAATGCAGACGAAGCCATACAATCTGAACTCCCCACTCCCACCCTAGTGACTGGTCCCTGAGCCCATCCCCTGCCCGTCACTGCTCCACAGCCACCTCCCGCGGATGCAGAGCTGTGACCGGTACTGGGCAGCTTTGCCGTGTGCTGACCAAGCACCTGCTGCGTGTGAAACTGTCCAGAAAGAGGAGGGATCAGAGAGCGAGTGAGAGAACAGAGGGAGAGACGGACACGGAGATAAGCGATGAAGACGCCATGTTGTTAAAAATCCATTGCCGCCGTAGAGGCACAGCACATTCTGAATCTGATTGCCATGATAAGAGGTATTCTCCGTTCCCTTTGTCAAACCTACTTATTGATGTCACACTGAGTATTCACGGCCATTAGGCTACACACGAAGACAGCAGTCTCAAAATTGGAGAGTGTTCAGGAGGATCTCCGGGGCATGGGGAGGAAAAACAGAACTTTTAAAATCTCATCTTTTAAAAAATTTCTATTTTTATATTTTATGATATACCTGGCACATTATATACATACATGCTAATGTATGTTATTTGTATAAATACATATGCAGTTATATACACACATACACATTTCTCAGTTAAACAGCAGACAGATACAGGCCACACGCTCAAACGTTATTTTACTGGTAAGATATGGCACATAGCGCAGGAAGTTTGCAGCTCACTTTTTGCAGCCCACTGCCCACCTTTTGTAGTTGACTTGCATGCTACCGAGAGTCGGTATTATTTCTTCCCGGCTTGTTTGTGTTAGTAATACTTGTAATCATTTACCATAATTTAATTAAATTTTATATAAGCCAGTGAAATACCGTTTAAGAAAAGAAAAGAAGAGTCTCTGTAGAAACTTAAGTTGGAAAGGCTTGTTTGCATTGCAGATTGGAAAGCATGTTTTTTAACTACCGTCAAATTTAGGGTAGGCAAGCTACCTGTGCACAGTTGAGAGAAATAATCATAAAAATCTAGGATTCTGCTTTAGTTTGGTTTGTGAAAACCCAAGTTCTTGCTCCACTTTAAAGAATGTAAAACTGGAAATCAAAGATGTTGTATTATGAGTAGGTTTCGTGCAATAACGATGACATGGAACTTTAGTGAACGGAACAAGACTCAGACACGAGTCCTCGACCCCCCCGTAGAAAGTTTGGCGAATGTCTGTACAGTTGTTCTTTATTGTGGTGGGTGGGTTCTGTGAAGTAGCTGTGAATACTGAACCAGTGCTCCTAGGGTTAGGTTCCTGAGGGCCTCTAGTCACATTTTTGTCAACTGATCAATATATAACTTTGTTTTTTGTGTGTTTCCGTTTAAAGGTACCTTATTTAACATACATTGTTGATTCACTAACATTGAACTCAGTGGCCGACAGCACTGTCACTCGTGCCTGGATGAAGCTCACGTAATGCACGTGCTTTCTTCATAAGGCTTCACACGGCCTCATTTGCTTAGGGACATCAGACAGCACTTCAACACTACACCTGGGGACATTTTAAACATTGAAATCACCAGCAAAAAGGGCACAAAAATTCGAAGACCATGGTACAAAATAGATAGCAAAGGACGTTTACTTACAGGATGAGAGCTGGAATGAAGGCAGAGCGTGTTCTCTTCCTACCTCAGCTGGAAACGTGCACGTCAGGCAACCCCAATTTATCACGACTCCGCATGTGTCTGTGATGACCCCGGAAGCAGCACCAGTATTGATTTTTGATTTACAAATAAATTTTAGCAAGTAGGCAAATTTGTAAATACGGAAGTCACAATAGTAAGGATCATTATTTTATGATATTCATTTACATTTACATTAAATGCATAATGATGTGTTTTAGACGTACCGTGTATGTATGTGTTTGGTTAAATACAATATTTAAAGTGTGTATGAATTATTTTATGAGCTTTCCTTTCGACTGGCTTTGATTGGCAAGCCTTCTCTGCCAGCTGGAAGCCTGCTGCGCTCAGGAGAGGCATGCCAGGGATGCACGCAGGACTTCAGGTGTGGCCGAGTGACCACAGACTCATTCGTTCTCACTGATGTTTATCTCACTGGATTGTCCAGAGGAAATGAGTACGGGTGTGTGTTGCAGCATCCAGGACAGTGCACGGCACTAATAAAAATTAATTTAAAACACTCTGCAAATACTCCGCACAAATATAGGTAGTACGTACTGATTATTACAAGAAGAGTGAATTATTGTAGACTTCAGGGGGAAACACCTGCAGGATCCTCGGGTGACAGGTCTCGCTGCCTTTACACTTGGCCTTGGCTCGAGTCTTTCTTCCCTCCTACTTATTCTCGCCTCTCAGGGAAAGCACAGACCAACTTCGAGGCCCCACAGTGCCCCTGAACTATCTGCGGTTCGTAAAGTACCGAACCAGGTGGTGCCAGAGGCATGAGCGCCCTGCCTGCCCTGAGCATAAACCCCACGTTTGTGGAGGTGTTCTGAGCCCCAGCCCTTCGTGTGGTGGGTGTGCTGGAGTCAACACGGTCTTGCTAAGGCAGCGGCCCCTTCGTGTTCCGTGTGCCATGAGAACACTCCACGTAGGGATTTGTCTTCTGGAGTTTTTATAAACTGAGCCCCCCACATACGCCTGCTACAGATAGTGGTCTGGACACCATTAAAGCTTGGGGAAAAAGGCAAAAAAGTCAGCCCACTCCGTTAGCCATTTGTTATGCGATATTTCTCTCTTCTAGACATATTAAGGAACATTTCAAACACACACAAAGGTAGAGAGAACAGTAGGCCCCCCGTATCCTCATTCAGTTTCAGGAATTATTAGCTCACGGCCAAGTTTGTCCCATCTCTTCCCCAACCCAGATAATTTCAAAACGAATCGAAGGCACCCCATGTTTCATTTATAAATACTCATTACATACCTGATTCGGACATTTCTGTTATCTTTCAGTCCGTACAGAGCTTTCGGCTGATGGGTGGCAAGGTGCTGGTTTGGTGACCACGTGGAGTGTGCAGCTGAGCTTGAGCTGGGAGCCTGAAGTCAGGGTGCTGGAAGAGAGGGAGCTCCATCTCCAGGGCAGGAGGGCAGCACGGGGGATCTCGGCGGCCTCCAAGGGTCACCCTCCCGTCTGTGTGTGCAGCTTGGAGCCTCGAGCATGTTCTAGCCAGGAAAACAACCTCGCGCAGAGGGGCTGTGTGCGTTCTGCTTCCCTGCTGAATCTGTCTCATAGCCTGTGACTTAGACCTCTGGAAACGTAGGCATCTGGCCCCCCAGCGTGAGGATTTCCAGTCCCTAAAAGTGTTCTGGGTTATTTGGATCCATCCTTTCCCCGGCACCTTGACCACACTGGTGAGCTCAGCAGAATTCCCTGAAAAGAAGCATTGTGTCATGCGTGGCTCTGGGAAGCCCTCATTCTAAGTGCAGTCGACCGACGACAGGAATCTTGGTGGAGAGGGGAGCCAGGAGAGGTGGCTGCCTGGCGGGAGTGAGCCCTGCCGCGCCCGCCGCAGCGAGATAAGGCAAGCATGGCTGCACGTACCTGGCGCTTCTTTCAGCACTTTGTAAAAGTGAGTTTGGCTGCTTTGCGGGTGATTTCGTTATCTCTTTATTTTCGGAGAAGAATTTCAAAGCAAAAAAGTTTCCATTGAGGTGAATGCAGTGCAAATGTGAGCAAGTTGCTTTACCTCTCTGTAAAGTAGGAATACAGAGCCTACCTTAGAGATTTTGTGAGGACCAAACACATCTGTGTGTGTCGATACACGGAACGATGCGTGGCACGCAGCGCTGTCTAACAGGGCCGTCTGCGGTCGTGGAATCGCGCTACATCTGCACTGCCCGACACGTTTGTGCCCTTGCAACGAGGCTGACGTGACTGAGGAAATTTTAAGTAATGTAAATTGAAACAGCCATGTGTGGCTTCAGTTGCCAGTGTATTCATTGCCGGTCTAGGGGATGTCGATAATGTCACAATTATTGTATCATTTTTAATATAGTCCTCAGTGAAGACCTAAAAGTCAACACTGGTATGAATAGCAGAGGCAGTGTCATGAAGCGGTGTTTGCTCTGCGTCTGCGTGACCCAGAACAGTTAGGATGGCGAAGATCATCTCTAAAGCGAAGGGTGATGGTTTTGAAGCAGACTGCACTGGTGGAGTCTTTCACGGAAGGGGGGACAGCGTTGTGAGAGGCAGGAGTGGCAGCAGGGAGTTGGGCTCACATTTCTTCTTTACTTCTTACTGGCTGTGCCACCTCAGTCACGTTGCTCAACACTTCTGATTCTCAGAGTTTTCATGTGTAAGATGAGGGTCGCGACATGTACCTGCCGGCCAGGGTCGCCGTATTTGCTACCCTGGCAGGGTGCCTTGCACTTGGTATGGGCTCAGTAGATGGGAGCTATGCTTGTCTCTCAGATGGTGGAGATGATAATATCACAACTGAATACACAATCACCGTCACTTCTAATTCAGGTGGAGAATTTAAAATAATCGTTTTATCCCTGTCAGATGCCAGGGATGCTGATGCGATTGCTCTAGATGCTCCATAAATATATGCTTTTTTGACTTTTAAACATTTACACAGTAATTAGAATCCGTTGAGCTAAGGGAGGGAGAAAACTTCTCCCTCTGATCCCTCTGTCTACACTGCGTGATTTGGGTAAGAACAAGCAGGTCTGCAACGGTGGCTTCAGGTTCTCAGCTGTCTTCTCGTGGTGTAGACGTTGGATGTTTGGGTCCTGTGTACATCTTGTGCTGCCTGCGAAGATTTGATATCCAGAAGTTGGTAGAATATAATTTTTTTTTTTTTTAAAAAGGAAGTTTTTGGTGCTAACCATGCAGACTGGTTTCTTGATATCCTATCATTTTTATTTCGTTCAGTTGAAATGAAGCAACAAAAAAAGTAATCAGGCTAATGGACAGTGGAAACTCCTACTCAGCTGCCTCCTCATACCGTGTCCCTCTCTTCTCTTAGATGTGACATTTGCTGCGTCACCTTCCGAACACATCGGGGACTGCTGCGCCACAATGCACTCGTCCACAAACAGCTTCCCAGGGATGCAATGGGAAGGCCTTTCATACAGAACAACCCCTCGATTCCTGCTGGCTTCCATGACTTAGGATTCACTGACTTCTCCTGTAGGAAGTTTCCTCGCATCTCTCAGGTATTCTGATCAGCTCGTGCAACCACTGGCAGCTGCCTCCGTGGTCCACATAGTTGGACCAAACTTCCTTAGCTGCAGGTTTCCTTTCCTTAAAATACTGCCGGTTGGTATTTGTCTTTTTCATTACACCTTTTCTCTTACAATTCAGCTTGGCCCTTTCAGTCTTCTTGGGTTGTTGGGTTGAGAGGGATGGGTGGTCTTTTATTTTGGGTCAAATTTCCTATTAGCTGTGAATCTAGCTCATCAGTGCCTTCTGCTTGTTCTTGGGGCTTTGGCATTTAAAGTTGTGAATTGTAAACCATCCCAGCCCTATCATAATTTGAATTTGCATTTTTAAAAATCTTTCTTTATTATTTGCATTACAAATAAATATTTCCAATATTGTAGTTTCTATTAAAAATGATTTGGGTCATTGTTGACCTCAGTAAGAAAGAAACCCTATTTGTTCTCTGCTTATAAAGCTGCGGTCCCCAACCCCAGGGCCACAGGTCGGTACTGGTCCGTGGCCTGTTAGGAACCGGGCCGCACAGCAGGAGGTGAGTGGCCGGGCTAGGGAGGGAAGCTTCATCTGCATCTACAGCCACTCCCCATAGCTCACCATTCCCTCCCATCCCCCCACGCCCTCGCTTCCGTCCCTGGTGCTTGGGGACAGACCGCTGTTATAAAGCATCTACTAAAATTACTTTGAAATTATTTTTTCCACTTTTTAAAATTGAGATGGGAGGTGTCAACAGTGAAACTCCTCAAGTGTACAAACCTCACGCTCAGTGGATGGTTCCGTGTGTGCACGCCCATGTGGCCCCGATGACCTTCCCTCGTGCCCTTCCCAGGCAGCGTCCCCTCTCCCACAGTCACAGACGTAGCCTGTTCTCCAGCCTCAGTCACCGTCAGTTACTTTTGCAAGGTACCCACTTATTTTAACCAAAGTCTTTTTTATTATTCCCACTATAACAATCATTTGTAACAGCCACTTGGTTTTCCAAAGACTTTCCCTCAACAGACATTTCATTCCAAGCAAAAAGAAATAAAAATAGACAAATACAGATTTTACCAATGTAAGTACTGAGCTACCACTATCAGTTACCAATACCTTTTACCCTAAGAGGCCCAGATTCCTATCTTTGAGAGTTATTTTCTGGAAACCGTTTTTTTTTTTTTTTTTTTTTTTTAATTTCAGAATATTACAGGGGTATAAATGTTTTGGTACATGAATTGCTTTTGTATCCTTTGAGTCAAAGTTATAAGTGAAGGCACCCATTTTTGAAAAGAATTAGTTCTACCTTCACGATATTGTTACTTAAATGTACTTTGGTCCTCTGGTGAGATACCCCGGGGAGTGACGCCATTCGTCAAACAAACATGATTCTTAACATGTTTTGTGGCTTTCCTTACTCATTCTGGGGGTAGCACGCAAGCAGTCACCTCCTTTTATATTACGGACAAAGGCTGTATACTGGGGCAATTGTACAACAAATACTTTTTGCATTTCTGTTTAGTGATTTCTTTCTCAATCCTCACCTTCGTGCCCTTGCTTTTGCCGGTGTTTTCCACACAGGCCTGGTGTGAAACAAACCTGCGAAGGTGCATCAGCGAGCAGCACCGCTTCGTCTGTGACACCTGCGACAAGGCGTTCCCCATGTTCTCCTCGCTCGCCCTGCACAAGCAGACCCACGTTGCTGCGGACCAGGGGCAGGAGAAACTGCAGGCCAAGACCCTGCCTGGTGACGCCCCGGACCAGAAGGTCTTCCTGGCCTTTCTGGGCCTGCAGCACACCAAAGACATCAGGCCCGCCCCCACTGAGGAGCCCCTGCTAGATGACAACCAAGCAATACAGCTCCAGACACTCAAGTGTCAGCTACCTCAGGACCCCGGCTGCACCAGCGTGCTGAGTCTGTCTCCTTTTGAAGCTGCTTCCCTGGGTGGTTCTCTCACGGTCCTCCCTGCAACCAAGGAGAGCATGAAGCATCTGTCCCTGCAGCCCTTCCAGAAGGGCTTCATCATCCAGCCGGACAGTAGCATCGTGGTCAAGCCCATCTCTGGAGAGTCAGCCATCGAGCTGGCCGACATCCAGCAGATTCTGAAGATGGCGGCCTCGGCTCCCCCTCAGATCAGTCTTCCGCCTCTCTCCAAGGCCCCTGCCGCCCCCCTGCAGGCGATTTTCAAGCACATGCCCCCTCTGAAGCCAAAGCCTCTGGTCACACCACGGACGGTGGTGGCCACCTCCACGCCCCCGCCTCTCATCAATGCCCAGCAGGCCTCGCCCGGCTGCATCAGCCCCAGCCTCCCACCGCCACCCCTGAAGCTCCTCAAAGGCTCGGTGGAGGCGGCCTCCAACGCGCACCTGCTGCAGTCCAAGTCGGGGGCCCCGCCAAACGCAGCCACGCAGCTCTTCCTGCAGCAGCCGCGGGTGGATCTGCCCGGCCAGCCTGAGATGAAGACGCAGCTGGAGCAGGACAGCATCATCGAGGCCCTGCTGCCGCTGAGCATGGAGGCCAAGATCAAGCAAGAGATCACCGAGGGGGAGCTCAAGGCCATCATGACAGCGCCCGGTGGCAAGAAGACGCCTGCCATGCGCAAGGTGCTCTACCCCTGCCGCTTCTGCAACCAGGTGTTCGCCTTCTCCGGGGTGCTGCGCGCCCACGTGCGCTCCCACCTGGGCATCTCGCCGTACCAGTGCAACATCTGCGACTACATCGCCGCCGACAAGGCCGCGCTCATCCGCCACCTGCGCACTCACAGTGGGGAGCGGCCCTACATCTGCAAGATCTGCCACTACCCCTTCACCGTCAAGGCCAACTGCGAGCGGCATCTGCGCAAGAAGCACCTCAAGGCCACCCGCAAGGACATCGAGAAGAACATCGAGTACGTGAGCAGCGGCGCGGCGGAGCTGGTGGACGCCTTCTGCGCCCCCGACACCGTGTGCCGGCTGTGCGGGGAGGACCTGAAGCACTACCGCGCCCTGCGCATCCACATGCGCACGCACTGCGGCCGCGGCCTGGGCGGCGGCCACAAGGGCCGCAAACCCTTCGAGTGCAAGGAATGCAGCGCCGCCTTCGCGGCCAAGCGCAACTGCATCCACCACATCCTCAAGCAACACCTGCACGTGCCGGAGCACGACATCGAGAGCTATGTGCTGGCGGCCGATGGTGGCCTGGGCCCCGGGGAGGCGCCGTCTGCCGAAGCCTCGGGGAGGGGCGAGGAGGGAGGCTGCACTGCCTTTGGGGACCGCAAGCCCCTCGCAGCCTTCTCGGAGCCCCAAAATGGCTTTCTTCACGGGGGCCCCACCCAGCCTCTGTCTCCTCACGTCCCGGTCAAGTTGGAGCCCCCCAGCAGCTTTGCAGTGGACTTCAACGAGCCCCTGGACTTTTCTCAGAAGGGCCTGGCCCTGGTCCAAGTGAAGCAGGAAAATGCCTCCTCCTTCCTGAGCTCTTCCACCCTGGTCCCCTATGACTGTTCCATGGAGCCCATTGACCTGTCCATCCCCAAGAACTTCAGGAAAGGAGATAAGGATGCAGATCCTCCCAGCGAAGCCAAGAAGCCTGACCAGGACGCAGGGGGCGGTGAGCAGCCCTCTCCTTGTCCACCACCCTGCCCTTCCCTGCCAGCGACTTTGGGACCCAGTGGGATCCTGGAAAGCCCCACAAGCCCTGCAGCGGCTGTTACAACAGCCACTGCCCTGGACCCGCACGCTCAGCCCCTCCAGGGCTCCGTTCAGCTGGCTGTGCCCATCTACTCCTCAGCTCTTGTCAGTAGCCCATCCCTCTTGGGCAACTCGGCTCTCCTGAGCAGCCCAGCCTTGCTGCGGCCACTGCGGCCGAAGCCCCCCCTGCTCTTGCCAAAGCCCCCCATGACCGAAGAGCTGCCCCCACTGGCCTCCATCGCCCAGATCATCTCATCCGTGTCCTCGGCCCCCACCCTGCTGAAAACCAAGGTGGCAGAACCGGGATCCAGGAGCACTGGGAGTAACATGGCTTCTGATGGTTCAGGAGGCTCTGTCCCCAAAGCCACCACCGCCCCCACCACAAGCCCAAAAGAGTCCACCGAACCACCCCCTCCCGCCAGCAGCCCGGAGGTAGCCTCACCCACGGAGCAGGGGCCAGGTGGCTCATCAAAGAAGAGGGGCCGGAAAAGGGGGACAAGGAGCCGGCCCCGAGCCAACAGTGGCGGGGTGGACCTAGACTCCAGTGGGGAGTTCGCTAGCATTGAGAAGATGCTGGCCACCACAGACACCAACAAGTTCAGTCCGTTTCTACAGACCGCAGAGGAGGATGCTCAGGATGAGGTGGCCACTGACCACCATGGGCCCAGTGATGAAGAGCAGGGCAGCCCCTCAGAAGACAAGCTGAGGGCAAAGCGGAACTCCTACACCAACTGCCTGCAGAAGATCAACTGCCCCCACTGTCCCCGGGTCTTTCCTTGGGCCAGCTCCCTGCAGAGGCACATGCTCACACACACTGGTAAGAGGGCCCTCTGGGCTCCCAGGCGGTGAGTCCTACTTCCGGGGGGGGAGGCTGTGCTCCAGCCAGCAGGAGAGCAAGGGGTGGGGTGGAAAGCGAGGGGCCCTTCTCCCAACTCTGTTCTCTCCTAGCTTCAGGTCTTCCTCGGTGTCCGAGGCCACAGCTGCCTGATGGTACTGTGAGTTTTTCTCATGTGCTCTTAGTATCCACAGTGGCCTGTGTCCATGGGCTGAGCCCTCCCAGGGCTGCTGGTAAAGGGAAGTGTTCAGCGTGGGGTGTTTGCAGTGAAAGGGCTCAGAGGCCCTCGGATCACTCATATCCATCCACCCTGTCCCTCTTGGAGAAGGTAGTGAGATTATCTACTGGTTATGCATGGAGCTGGCTCCAGAGAGTCGGGACTTTGTATCAAGGTGTTGGGGCATAATGAGCTCGGTGCTTTGACACAAGACATTCCATCTGGTGTCCTCAGTGCAGCTATTTAAGTTTTGATCACTCTGTGAAATTATTTTGGCTGCCGTCTATTCTTAAAGAGAACTATTGCAAATTGTGATGTTGGTCATTTTCTTTCAGTTCGCTAAGGTGGTCGCATCTTCCCCTGTTTATTGTGAAAATCAGTGATGGGTGATGGTAGAATTATTTTTTAAATTTTATTTGTACTGAAATTGTCAGCCATTCTGGAGAAACACCCAAGTATAAATAGTATTCTAAGTAACAGACATAAATTGCCAAAAAGGTACCCCAGAAGTATTGTTTAGGCTGAGTGGGGTCACTCGCACATGTAATCCCAGCACTTCCGGAGGCTGACTGGCGAGGATGGCTTGAGCCCAGGAGTTTGAGATTGGCCTCGGTAATACAGCGAGAGCCTGTCTCTACAAAAAAATGTTTTTAAAAATTAGCAGGGCATGGTGGCACACACCCGTCATCCCAGCTTCTCAGGAGGCTCAGGTTGGAGGATCATTTGAGCCCCTGAGGTCCAGGCTGCAATGAGCTGTGATTGTGCCACTAGCCTGGGTGACAGAGTGAGACCTTGTCTCTAACAAAAATTTTTTATATATTTTTTTAAAATATTGTTTAAATGTCAATTTCTGAAGTTGATTTTTAAAGAGAAGATTAGGATAGGAAAATACTTAAAATAATTTCATACCTGGTAGTTCTGATATTCAAATGGCTATACAACTCTCATCTTAATTACAATTTTCTGAATATTCTCATAGGATTTATATCATCAAATAAGGGTAAATTAAGATTTTTTTTTTACCCTTCTGGAGTTTACAACCCAAATGTTAATAAATAGATGGGACCTAAAACCAAATGGCACTGCACGTATGGTGTAGGAGTGCCAGATAAAATACAGTTAAATTTGAATGTCAGATAAACATGAAATAATTTGTTACTATTATCTCAAATATTGCCTGGAAAGTAATTACATTAAGAATTATTTAGTGTTTATCTGGCATTCAAATTTAACTGGACGTCCTGGATTTTTACTTGCTGACGATGGCAACCCCAGAGAATCAGACAGTTTAGAGCAGTATGGGGACGGGAAGGTAGTGGGAATTCGTGTGAACAGCGCACTGTGCCCAGGTGGAAACACGCCGTTTAGGGGCGATGATGCTGCGGAGCTTTGGAGAAGCTCATGGAAAGCTGTTTCTGCTATGCGAGGTGCAATAGCAGGAGGGGTGCAGAGTGGAGCCGGGGCAGGGAAGGGAAGCTGGGAGTCGTGGCTGGGAGGGTTGGGGTCTCTAAGGCCACACCGGTGGCGAGAGATTGCCACATAGATGGGCATTTCTCTCTCGTTTGGTGGAGACTCAAATCCAAGAGTCGACTGGTAGCAAATGAGGAGTGCCTGTCCAGGGACGCCTCACTTCACAGGAACCAGGATTTCTATTAATAGATTCATAAAGTACATACTGCCTTTTCAGGCTGTCATCTTCTTCCCGTTGAAATAATTTAAGCCTGACAAAGTAAAGTAACCCTTGTAATGACAACAGCAGTTCAGGAAGGCAAAGGCATCTTCAAGAGAAGGTGGCCCACTTAGCAGTCTCTTTGGCTACTCATTTTCGGAGACACCTGTTTGTTGCCTGCCGAGAGTCTGCGGAGAAGTGAGTCTTCCTGCTACCGCTTTTCAGAGAGCAGATGGGCTGGGTCTGATGGCCGGCTCGGCTCTTGCCCGCCTCTCCCTGCACCTCCCCACCTCCCAGACGAGAGGCCTGTGCTTAGTGGCTACTGTGCACATTTTCCCCAGATGAGGCCACTTATTCTCAGATGTTTCTATTCCCGGCAAACGGATGGTCTCCCTAAGGGGACTGGAGCGGCCAGTATTTGCTTTCAAGAGTTGTGCCTGTGTCTCTGCAGATGCCTGATGGGCATTCCCACCTGTGGCTCCACTCAGGATTACTTGGCTTTTGATGCCAAAATGTCAGTGTTGGTTTAAAATTTGGTAGCATCTGGAAGCAGGAGGTTCGTGTAAGAAGGCACGGGGTGGATGTAAATACGAGTCCACTCTGCCTCTTCTTCCTTCAGAGTTGCCGATAACCTTAATAGATGTGAATGTTTGGCCCCATCCCTGACGCCCTGTCTTGATCACGACAGTCCTGTGAGGGCAATGTTGTCCACATCTCGCCAGGAGGAAATTGAGGCTCAGGTGGGGAGGCTGAAAAACCTGCCTGCAGTCGTTGGGCATGAGGAGGAGAGCTACGGTTCAAGCCAGGGTGCAGTTCCCTGCAGCTGTCCCAGGGTCAGGGTGCGTGAGGCCACCTGGTCCTCCATGGGAAGGTGGACAGGGTGCACGTTCCGTGCCTCCCTGTGTCCGCACCTGTGCGCGTGCAAAAGATTGGGAAGTGGTTTGAGATAGAGGAGGAACGTCTCTACGGGTCAGAATGCTGTTAACTAACTCGAGACTTGATGACTACGGAATTGGTAGCCACACGCATGGACACTGTTTAAAGGCCGGTGCCCACTGGGCTCCGTTAATTTCCTTCGCTGCGCTTCACTGTTCAGCTTCTAGGGACAATCTCAGCATCACCTCTATTAAATCACATTATATTGAGTGTCCTGTGCCAGTGAGTGAGAACATTCTACATTCATCGAGCATTAGAACTGGAAGGAGCCGAGGAAATCACCTGAGCGGCCCCGCTCGCCGCAGAGCTGACCTTCGGGTCGGCGGCTCTGCTGTCGCTCAGAGCTCTGCGGACCCCTGGCTCTAGGCGAGACTTAAGAGTACAGAAATTAAACCCTGACTCTGCAACCACCCTGCAAACAAAGGTGTTATACAGGGAAGATGTTTTTGTTTTTAAGTGTGGTATTAACATCTAGCCGAGGTCCAGCCAGAAGTGTTGAGCAGCGTCCGGTTTTAGACTGCGTTTTAAGTACACTGTCTATCCCTTGAGGTCGGTCTTCTCCTGCCCTCTCCGCAAATTCATGGGGTTACCCTACTTTGTCTCACAAACGTGAGCTGCAGTCCAGCCACCCCACAGAGGCCAGGAAGAAGTAGACCGATGTTGTATCCAGCGAGGGGCCACCTGCTGGCCACAGGCAAGGCGTGCATGGCCGCAGCCCTTCCTGCTCTGGGCTCAGGCTCCAGGGACTGTGTCTGATGAGGAAGCTGGCGTGGCGGTCAACTTTTCACACCCCTGGCACGGTCCCCACACACACCTGCCTTTCCGCCTTCCACTCCTCTCCAGCTTTCTCCCAGCCCGCAGCTTCCTGCTGATGGGGACAGTTCCTGGTTCCTTACCTTTCTGTCCCTGAACATGCCACCCACTCCCGAGACAAAAGTGCACTGTCCTGCCTTTGCCTCTTGGGAGCATCTGGTGTGTTTTCAGGCCGCAGGTGGAGGAGGGAGTGCCAGAAAACACAGCCCGTCCGTTCCGGCCTCTGTCCTGATTTGCTTCCTCCTTCCCTTTGGTCCGGTCCCTCGTCTCACAGTGACGGTGCTGGGACCATGCAACGTCCATTCTGGGCTCCCCTGCTCACTCAGTGTCTCGTGGACAGATGCCTCGAGCTCTTCTCCTGGACAGTGCTCCTCTCACCCCCCCAGCGCTGATGGGCAATGAGCAGCGGAGTGCAAATCCCGGAGTCCAGACCTGAGTGTGGAGAGCTCCTCCCACACCAGTTGTATTTGGCTATTTTTAACTTTGTTAAGTGGCAGCTTTGACCATTTTTACCCAGCCCCATGTACACCTCTGCCAAATACAGAGAGAGAAAATACCCAAAGAAAGGCGCCTTCACACGAGGGTGGCGGAGGGAAGGAGAGGAAGCCGGCGGGGGGCGGGGGGGCTCAAGTTGTGTCGTCGTCTTAAAAAAAAACAGAAGTAACTTCCAGGTTTTCCTTCCTTGTTATAACCCACCTTTCTAACCCTGATTTTCTTTGAAAAGTAAAGAGTGACATTTTCAGTTCTGCGTTCTTGGTCTCAGTGGCCAAGGTCACGACGTCGGCACACTTACTCCTGCTGTTTACTGTTCCCTTGCTCTTACCTGTGTCGGATAATACCGTGTCGTATAAGTTGCCTGTCTTCCTTTCTTGTCTGTCCTGTGAGAATGAAAGCTAGCCGGCTGATAGTTCTAACGCTCACATTGTGGAGGGGAGGCAATGTCTTAGGCCTTGGATACACAGGTCACTCTTTGTGGGTACACTTTGGGAAGCTTCATAATTGGATGTAATATTTTGGCATCATCAAATTTTCTCCTGAATTTAGCGTTCATAGGAATCTTCATCACGGGATGTCAGCCTGACTGTCCTAACCAATTGTGTAGGTGACACATTCACTGGTGTGGAAATTACAGAGTAAATCATGTACTAGGTGGCAGCGAGAACCCAGCCTTTTTCTTGGAAATCAGGAATCCTGTCACGGCAGTGTCTGCCTCGCTTTCCTCTGGGCCTGGTTTCCTCCCTCTCCGCCTGTTCAGACTCAGAGAAGCTGCAATGTTGCCTTCTAACAATAAAACCTTTTAACAATAAAATGTTAAAGGGAAAGTGTTTTATTCTTACTTGAAATTATTAAATACTATGTTCCATTTTTGGTGAAAAGCAAGAAGTAATTTGAAAGATGCACCATGAACATTGAAATACTTTACAAACTAGTCACTCAAAAGTGTGATATGTATTTTTTTTAACGTGTTTTTTATAAATTTAGCAGAAAACACCTGCAGAACTATATGAGGGGACACTTTAAAGCAGTGGTCCCCAGCCTTTTTGGCACCAGGGACCAGTTTCATGGAAGACAACTTTTCCACGGACCGGCGGGTGGGGGCGGGATGGGATGGGAGCGATGGGGAGCGGCTGTAAACACAGATGAAGCTTCCTTGCTGCTCACCTCCTGCTGTGCGGCTGGATTCCTAACAGGCCACCACCGGTACCGGTCTGCCGCCCAGGGCTTGGCGACCGCAGCTTTTTCCAGCGGGTTTTCCACACTGTGTGCAGGGACCTTTGAAGAGCTGCTCAGAAGTGTGCAGACCAGGTATCTGGGTTTCTGATTAGGCCTTTCCCAGGTTTCTGAATCTGTGGTCTTTAACTGTTGCAGATATCCGTATTCTTAAAAAGCCCCCCAGGAGATTTGGAAGCATCATCTTAAAGCCTGTTTCAGCTCAGGAGGGCATGAATGTCCCGCTTTTTTTTTTTTTTTTTTTTTTTTTTTGAGACAGAGTCTCACTGTCTTGCCTGGGGCGAGTGCCATGGCGTCAGCCTAGCTCACAGCAACCTCAAACTCCTGGGCTCAAGCAATCCTACTGTCTCAGCCTCCCGAGTAGCTGGGACTACAGGCATGCGCCACCATGCCCAGCTAATTTTTTTCTATATATATTTTTAGCTGTCCAATTCATTTCTTTCTATTTTTGGTAGAGACGGGGTCTCGCTCTTGCTCAGGCTGGTCTCAAACTCCTGAGCTCAGAACGATCCTCCCGCCTCGGCCTCCCCGGAGTGCTAGGATTACAGGCGTGAGCCACCGCGCCCGGCCAATGTCCCGCTCTTTGATCACTCCTGACGCGCGAGCATGGCCGTGCTGCCGCTTGGGGAGTGCTGGGTCCACGCTCCGCACGCTGTGTGAACAGCGCCCCCTGGAATGGTGCGACGTGGCTGTGCCAGTCAAGGCTAGTCCTTCCTTCTGAGAAAACGCCCCTTCTGGCCACCCCCCGGTGCCAGGCCCCTGCCGTACACACGCAGTGGTGCGTGGCTGTGGGCACTTGCAGTGGTTCAGCCTTCTTGGCTATCAGCTGGAGCGGAGTCTGAAGCCCCGTGATTTGTGCTTCCAGGGAGCTGTGCTTGTTGGCTCTTCCTGCCAGTTCTTGACTCACCTGTTTGATTGTGGCAGTCTCAAGGTTACGAGACAAAAGTACCGGACGGCAGCTCCGAAGTCGTGTTTCTTGGTACATAAAACCTTTTGCCCTGTAAGATTGGAGACTGGGACCCCAGTTAGTGACTGGGTTGGGCGGGGAAGAACCTGATGATCTAGCAAATGACGTGCGGCTGTCTTCTCTCACCCGGAGCCCTCACCCCTCCCCAGTCCTCTGCTCCTCCGGCACTCCTCCCCCCTCCCTGCCCTCGCCCTTCCTAGCCGCACTCCCTCTCCTCCCCTCCTGCCCTTTTCTTTCCCTCACGTCCATCCGCAGGAATCCAGGACAAGTTGCAGCGGAGCTTTGATTGCGTTTTGGAGCGCGGTGTTTACAGTACAAAAGGAATCCAAATAAAAGAGGATAGGCAGACCAGAGCAGGAAACTGAGGGGAGGGAGGGCTGCACCTCTCTCAGCGGCTCACCCGTCCGTGGGGTTGGGCGGTGCGGGGCCTGCCAGCATGTTCTCTCGCATGCACATCTGTCGAGTGGAGCATGTGATCTCATGCAGACTTCGTTGTGTGCCGGTCACTCATTTACTACCAAGCAAGGGCAACAAAGAGCCTTTAATGTAACGAGAAGACCTCCTGTCTCTTGCCAGCTAGGACCACAGTGACCTTGAGCAGAGGTCCCTGCAGGACATCTCGACAAGTCAGACAGGAGTTGTCCTGGGAAACTCCATGTGGGAGAGCCACAGCCACCCAGGTCAGGAGGGAGCTGGCCCCCTGGGCAGGGCCTGAGTGCCCCCCCCCCCCAAGATATCCAGGGGTCCAGGAGCCCTCCGGGAGGGCCTGGGCAGCTTGCTTGTCCCATTTGCTCTCCCAGTATCCGTAATTACAGTGTACTGGCCACGCTAGAGACCATTAAAGGGCATCTTTCTCTTTGTGATAGAACATAGGTGTCTTCTTGCTGTGTTCTAAAATCCCTACATTCGCTTTTATCATTTACTGTGTAATACTTTTAATTGTAATACCATTGTTTTACTTTAAACATACAAATCTTGGTTTCATTGTTAACTTTCTTTTATCATTCTTAAGTCAAAAACTCCATTCCACTCAGGAGAAGGGAGAATGGTCATAGTTGATGGTGTTCTCAATCTTTTTTAAAATGTGTTTATTTTCCTGAAAGGGAAGGGTGGAGGAGGGGAAACAAATGCCAATAGTCCCAGGAGAGTGAATCAAAAGCTGCTTTTCTTTTTCATTGCAACAGAAAGCCAGATAAATATATATTTTTTTTCCTGCTTCAGGTCAGAAACCCTTCCCTTGTCAAAAATGCGATGCCTTCTTTTCTACCAAATCTAACTGTGAACGCCACCAGTTGCGCAAACACGGAGTTACCACCTGTTCCCTGAGAAGAAACGGGCTTATCCCCCAGTCAAAAGAGAGTGATGTTGGATCCCATGATAGCACAGGTAGTGCCGCCAGGTGATGGAGAACTGAGAGAGAGGGAGAGAGAGGAGGTCAGTCAAGACTTGTAGCAAACCTCGGTGTCTGAGCTGTCGTGGGGCTACTCGGTAGGGCCCAGAGCTGGCAGCCCAGAAAGGTGGGCCCTGACAAGGACTGGGAGCCTAAATCCTGGGGCAGATCGGCATAGATGTACGGCAGGACTGGCTCTTGAGCCAGAAGAAGCCCAGGGAGTTCGGGGAAACAATGGCTGTGTCCCTAGGTGACTTTTCCGGGCTGCTAGGGAAGATGTCTCCCTCCCAGCAGAAGATGCCTTTGTTCCTGATGTTGGGAGGCGGGATATGAGGGAAGAGTTACAATTCTTAGCCCTTGGTGTGAACACATCCAAAAGGGATGTGAAACCTTACAGGTTTGGGGAACTCCAGCCTCTGCAGCCTGCTCAGGAGCAGGGATGGGCCCCCTGGGATGCCAGGGTATTTGCAGGAACAAGGGGTGTGAGCCCTGGGTGGGGAGGAGCCCAGTGTTTTTCTTTTCAATAACTCTCTTCCTGATGTAAAACTGTGTCCTGTTTGAAAAAGCACTCTGCATGTCCCTTCTTTAATCATACCTCTGCTTGACCTGAGGCCGGGTGTCATGCTCTGTCTGACACGTGCTTCCTCCAGCCCCCACAGAGCGATTAACGGCTGCCCAACAGGTCTCTCGCCGCCTTTCTTCCCTTATAGCTTCTGTATTGACTCGGGTCCTCTGTTCAGCACGCTCCCTCCTCTCTGACTGCCGGGGTTCTCCATCTTCCACCCCCCGAACAACAAAACAGATTGTCAGACACTGCCCCAGCTGGCGCTGGGTAGGAACAGTGCTGGATTCAGTCCTCCGGGCCTAGAAGGCTCCCCATTGCGTGAAGCGGGGAGATTCCCCTGTGTTCTCCTGGGGTGTAATTGTGTCCTGAGGGGGTGCGGGGCATGTTTGGGGGACACCCTGCCCCATGCCCCAGGAATCCATGTGGACAGAGGGTGGGGCCTTAGCCCTACCCCCAGCCCTCTCGTGCTTGCCTCAGTTACAGAGGGAGCAGGGCCCATCTGAACAGAGCTCCTCCAGGAGGAGGAATCCGTCACCACGTCACCACTGGAGAAGCCACCCTCCGCCCTTCCCCACGCCTCCTGCCGAGCCCGGGAAGCTAATTGTGAGCACTCGCTCTCGCCTGCCTGGCCCTCCGGTCGGGATCGGACCCTCTGAGGGGCTGAAAGTGTCGGCCAGTTTGCTCCCTCCTTCCCCAGCTCCCATTTCCACACGATTCTCCAGGATCTTTGAGTAAAGAAAGGCGTGGATGCCCACGGAATCTTGCCGTCACTTAGATCTCCATGAGCCAAGGACGATCTGCTTTCCAACCCACGAAAGCCACGGCGATGCTGGCAGGGCACACGTTTGCTGCAGACCATCCTACTAATGTTTAATTTAACCGTCGGCCACCGTCTTACCCGTTAGTCTGGAATGTTTTCTCAGCCTGGTTTAGAAAGCGGCTGTGTGATTCTTCCCGTAGCAGTTCCCAAGGAGGGAGAGCAGTTGATGGTGGAGGAAGTTGAAGGGAGCCTCGGGTTCCCGAGTTTACGAACGATTCTTTAAAGTGCAGGAACTCACGCCGGGTGTGCGTGTTGCATTCAGCATCATGACCACATGGGATCTCACTGGGATTCCTGCCGACGTCCGAGGGCAGCCTAGAAGCGGCAGACACAGTGATAAATCGGAGTCATGGTCTCAGCTTCAGCTCAGCACCAAGTTTTACGCTGTGGGTGTATTTATAAGTTCACAGTTGAAAGTTTTTGTTTTTCCAAATCCCATGGAAGCCACCCACCTCCACCCTGCCCCAGAAATTGTATAGGTTTTCTTGAAAGGTCAAAGCCTCTAGAAAAAGAAAAGTCACTGAAAGTCGTAATGTGAAACCAGCAAAGAGAAAATATGTTTGGTTTAATCGTGGTCGCAATCCATGGTGAGAAAAAGGCCTGAATTTCAGAGGGAGAGAAAGGGGGTCAGGGAGGTAGAGTTTGGTGATTTCAAGGAGAAATTTTAAAACCGGGTAAAGCTGATGGGGCGGGGTAAAGGCTTCATTTGGGGCTCCCTCCCAGGAAGCTAAAAGTGAGGCTTTGGAGGAAGACCATTTTTTTAAAAAAGGCAGGAAATGACCAAGGAAGTTCTTGAGGGATTTTCCAGGTTTATATGCCTAGCCTAGATCACATTTTCTTAAAATTCCTTAACATGTTTTATAATGTAGGTCTGACTTTTCAGTCATATAAGGTCATTCAATAAAATGTCCCAAAGATTTTCCCCCAAAAGAATGCTAAAAATGCCATAGTGGTGGTGGGTCTCCCTTAAATGGGACCATATTGAATATTCATATTTAGACTGAAACTCTTCACAACCCTGGGCAGAGAGGTGTCCTGGCCCACTTTGCCCTTGGCCGACATCCTTTGTCCTTGCCACTGAGGGGCGCTGTCCGATCAGGTAACTATTTAGATTGGTTGCCTGCCCCATCTGTGGAGGAACATTTAAGTTTTAGGAAGCAATAAGCTTTAATTGTTGGGCTGAATAGGGAGTCTCCAGTGTCCTGTAGGGGGAACTTCGAGTTTGTAGTCTACTAGGATTCCTTCTGCTTCCTCTAGCAGTTTTCTTAGATGTTTAACACAGAGGAGGAACTGATGGACAGAGGAGAAATGCATGTTTTTAAGGTAGCATTGTGTATAAAAAGCCATCAATCAGCTCAGCTACCTGCGTTTAGACGTCTGGGTGTTGCGGGGGGTGGGTAGGGATCTAAATAGGACCAGGCCTTGTAAGTTACATATTCACGCTATGTGAAGAGGTGAAGCCTGTTGTTCACAAGAGTCACTAATAAAACTTAGTTGAGGCCGGGCACAGTGGCTCACACCTGTAATCCCAGTACTGTGGGAGGCCCAGGTAGGAGGATTGCTCGCAGCCTGAGTTCAAGACCAGTCTGGGCAACATGGCAAGACCCCATCTCTATAAAAAATAATAAAAATTAGTCAGGCATAGTGGCACACGCCTGTAGCCCCAGCTACTTGGGAGGCTGAGGCAGGAGGATCCCTTGAGCCCAGCAGTTTGAGGTTGCTGTGAGCTAGGCTGATGCCATGGCACTCTACCAGGCAACAGAGTGAGACTCTGTCTCAACAAAAAAAAAAAAAATCAGTTGGAGTTGTTTGGAACTTGAAGGGCACTGGCTACCCTGCTAAAACACTCCCCCTAGTGGGAGTTTGGTAGAATACAACCAAGCCTCCTTTGTCCAAAGAGAATTGAGTTGGCCTTTGTTGTACTTGGGTGAACACTCCATTATCCCCACAAGGGAAGGCCCAAGGGCAGGAACAGTTTGATTAGTATATTTACCTGGATTTGGTTTCAGAATTCATTTTGATTTTTTTCAAGGTTTATCATTTTAAATGTGTTCTGTACAGTTAAAATAATCCATGTTCTTTGCTGAGAAAAACAAATAAATGGAAACAGCATAGGATATACTGAGACAAAGAGAAAGTAACCAGAGATCAAACCTTTTTTAAAAAATTGCCACAAAGTCAACAAAAAGATTGGCATTTTGTATTTTTATTGTAAAGTGTATACCAAAATCCATTCTATAGATACTCTCTATTGAAATGATTCAGGAAAATGAACGTTTAGTTTTTCCTTAGAATGTGGCCCAGACATTGGTGTGCACATGTCAGGATTCATAGTCTTTAAGTTTTCAGATAATTTTCAAAAATCATTTCTTGTGAAAAACTTTATAGTCACACCATAGTTATGTTTCCTTCTGAAAGTCCTTCCGATGCCCAAACAGTGGCTGCTGGAAGGTGCAGTCGGAGTAAAGCCGGTGGAAGGAAGCGGGTGGACGCTGCGCAGGCAGCCGTGGGCGGGCCGGGCCCGGGCGGGGTAGCGCTGTCTCTACACCATGGGAGGGGGGGCAGGACCAGCTCCTTACCCAGCCCCCGTGGCCACCTTGATGGCAAGTAATTGCGAATGGGTCATTAAAGAGAAACAATAGATGAGAGTTCACATGGTGCTATGTCTGGTCACATCAAGTGCGAACCCAGGTTAGGTGCGTGAATCTTTGCTGGCTCAAGCACTGCAGTCAGATCTGGCATATGGAGGAAGGTGCATCTAATCTGTGTGCTATGAGAAAAAGGCATTCCATCTGCCCGATTCTCCGAGGCACTCCCGAACCCCTGCAGTGATAAATTGGCCACTGGACCCACAGCTAAATAGCAGGTCCTAGCCGGCTTGGGAGTCACTGTTACAGTGCATTAAAAAAAAAGTCATTAAGTCCTAGTTCAGCCTGAATAAAGAGAAGGTGAGGCAGTGCTTTTGACACCATTTGGTGTCACTGATGTTGCCACAGTGCCCTCCCTTAAGAGGATCCTTGAAAACTGGTGGACTTTCCACATGTAGTTTTGCTGTGGGCAGTGGACAAATAGGAACGAATCAAGAGGGCAGGAAGTCAGGGTCCGAGGGAGCCTGCAACCCAGAACCCCTCATCCCCAAACCACCCACAGTCGGCTCCCCTCCCTGCGTGCTCTTGCTGAGCCTGGCATGAAGGGCCCCTTCCCTTTGTGACGTTCCCAGCACCCATGGGGCCGACAGCAGCCAGAAACCTTCAAGTGCGCACATGCCTCCTGTAGCCTCTGAACTCTACCTGGAAGGGAGCTGTCAGGCAAGAGCATGTGTACCATGGGAATACACAGAATGCAGGCTTGGGGCCATTTCCTAGGAAACTGTTCAGAGACCATGCTTTGGAGGATTCTGGGGTGGTCCTGTGAATGTTGCATGTTTGTGTAATCTCTTTGCACTGGAAAAATAACTTACAACTTGGCTTCCTCAACCTCCCTGGTGCTGCGAGTCTCTGGAATGCACCCTCTCCTACCTCGCAGCCCCTGTCTGCGCTGCCTGAGCCACTCACACCTTCCTGCGGGGCGGGGGCAGCTGGGCGTCCCTGTGTGTGGCAGTGGAGGCCCAGCCAGCCCTGGGAACCCACCTGCGGCGATGTGGAGGCCGTTTTTGCCTTTCTGAAGTCCCCAGGTTCATCTTGGTCCTCTTCAGGGGTGCAAGGCTGTTGAGAATGTGGGGTGAGAGAAGTCCTTACTGGGTCTGGAGTAGGGGCTGCCAGGGGTGGATCTAGGTGAGTCCCTCTGGCATCCTTGGAAAGGGCGTCCTTGGCCACATCCCCTCTGAACTCCTCCGCTCTGTGCTTGCCCACACAGATAGCCAGTCAGACGCAGAGCCGCCAGCCACGGCAGGCGGAGTGCTGGATCTCACCTCGAGGGACAGGGAGCAGCCGCCCTCCCAGGAAGCCACCGAGCTTGGTCAAGACTCAGGGGACCCTCCTGCAGAGGAAGCCGAGGAGGGATCTGCCTCCCCTGTGTGCGGGGAAGAGAAGGGGACCCAGGAGAACCAGAAGCCAGAGGAGGAGCGCGGCACAGAGGAGACAGCCGGGGACGCCGACGGCACAGAGGAAGACACAGCCAGCAACAAGAGCCTGGACCTGGACTTCGCCAGCAAGCTCATGGACTTCAAGCTGGCCGAGGGCGAGGCGGGCACTGTAGGCAGCGGCGGCTCTGCCCCGCAGGACCAGAAGCACGCCTGTGACACCTGCGGGAAGAGCTTCAAGTTCCTGGGCACCCTGAGCCGCCACAGGAAGGCACACGGCCGCCAGGAGCCCAGGGAGGAGAAGGGCATGCCGCCTCCGGAAGGCGAGGGTGGAGTGGCAGAGAGGCCACCGCCCAGCCCTGAGCCGGAGGAGAAGCCCACGGAGCCCGAGGCGATGGCGCTGGAGCCGGCCCCAGGCGTGGAGGAGCCCTCAGCCGAGAAGCAGACCGAGGAGGCCGAGGGCCCTTCCGATGGGGAGAGCGCGGCTGAGAAGAGGTCCTCGGAGAAGAGTGACGATGACAAGAAACCAAAGACAGACTCCCCCAAAAGCGTGGCCAGCAAGGCAGACAAAAGGAAGAAAGTCTGCAGCGTGTGCAACAAGCGGTTCTGGTCGCTGCAGGACCTGACCCGGCACATGCGGTCCCACACAGGTAAAGGCGGGAGACGAGTCGGGCCCACCACGTTGACGGAAGCTGGTGCGGGAGGCTGCCGGTAGACCATTTACTGAGGTTGCTGGTGTGCAGCCAGCAAGAGGGCCCGGGTAAACCAGGAGTTAAAGAATTGTCCTCTTAGCCCTTGAAAATGGCGTGGGCCTCCTACAGCCAGGCAGGAGAGTGGTCCCTCAGCAGTGGTGCTTTTGAGAGCGTTAGGATCAGTCCCTTAGTCCTCCGAGCCTCAGTCTTCCCATCCGTACGATGGTGTGGCGGCTGCCCTGTCTCGGGCAGGTATCTAGAAGAAGGTGAACGCTGGCACGTGGGGCCACGTGGTCTCGTCAGGTCTAGTCCTGTGGCAGGAAAGACACCTGCTGCCCCAGGCCCCCGGGGGGGAGGCACTGTGTCATCCATTAGGGTCAGGTGGTTTTTCCTTTCTTGGCTGCACAGCAGCTGGGCGGAGGCGATGGCTCCTCTGCTGCCACCGCACAAGCATAGCAGGGCTCTCGTGCTCCCCTTGGAGCTCACTCACCACCTGCAGAGTGTAGCCTGCATACCCCAAAGCAGGGGCCTTTGTTTAGGCAGAAAAAAGGAGACCTGGTTATACTCGTGAAGCCAAAAGATAGAAACCTCCTTCCTCCTTCCTCCTTCCTCCTTCCTCCTTCCTCAGTAAGCCCCAGGCCCTGGTCTTGGTCTCAGCTTCCCTCTCCCTCACAGCAGAGCCTACCGCAGGTGTGTGGCCCCCCACTCCAGCCCCGTGCTCAGGGGTGTGAAGACTGCATGCTCGGCTCACAGGTATTCCTGGGCCTGGCAGGTGACAGTCCCAGCTGCTCCTGGCTTGGTGCGTGAGCCGTCAGAAAAGCCCCGGGTTCTCCGCATGAGACACAGAGGGCATCTCCTGCCTTTGACTTAGCAGGTGCTGCTGTCCGTGCAGAGGCCCGGCAGACCCTCGTTCCTGTCTGTTCCTGCCCCACCCACCACTAGACTCTTTCCCAGGCGCTGGCCGAGGCCAGTCTGTGTGTCCCCGAGGCCTCTGCCTGTGGGATTCTGGTTTCCGGGGTGAGTCTGTAGACCACTCACGTCGAGACAGCAGCAGGCGAGAAGCGTGGCCCTATGTGTGTCCCCGCCAGTTTGCCAGTCGGATGAAGAAGAGAGCTCTCGCTGAGTAGGAGAGGGAGCCCTCGTCCCCACCTCGCGCTGCCTAGGGAGATGGTTACTGGCGGCCCTAGCATTAATGGACGCACCGTCTCTTTCTCCTGTCCTCCAGGGGAGAGGCCGTACAAATGTCAGACCTGCGAGCGAACCTTCACCTTGAAGCACAGCCTGGTTCGCCACCAGCGGATCCACCAGAAAGCCAGGCATGCCAAACACCACGGGAAGGACAGCGACAAGGACGAGCGGGGTGAGGAGGACAGTGAGAACGAGTCCACCCACAGCGGCAACAACCCCGTCTCGGAGAACGAGGCCGAGTTGGCTCCCAACACCAGCAACCACGTGGCTGTCACCCGGAGCCGGAAAGAGAGCTTGGCCACCTCAGCCAAGGATTGCAGCCGCAGGGAGGAGAAGGCCTCGGCGGGGCGGGCGGCCGAGCCCGGCCGGGGCGACCCTGACGCCGAGAGCCCCGCAGCCCTCGCACAAGACCTGCTGGAGCCGCGCAGCAAGAGGCCTGGCCAGCCGGTCCTGGCTGGTGACGGTGCCTCGCAGCTCCTGGGAGTGGAATGACAGCCCGCCCGTCCCCCTCAGCACACAGACGAAAGCCAGCAGAGCAAAGCGTCTGAATCTGTACTCATGAGGTTTCTCACTCCCTCCGCTGCCAGGGAGCGAGCGAGAGACGCGAGCGTGGCCGCCACCCAGTGCCATAGCCTCACCGCGGGCGTGCGCAGCCGCAGCGCGCCCATCCCAGTGCCTTGACTACTCACCGGATCCTGCGCCTCATCGTGGGCGTTGTTTTCCCAAAATGACTTCTTTAAAAAAGAAAACAAATGTTTTAATGAATCGTCTGGAAAGGACCTCTTCATTTGAGCATTAACGTTACCTTTTGTGTTGGTGCGTGTGAGCTTGTCCTTGTGAACCTGCGACAGTACTGTTCATTCTGTGAGCTGGAAACAGAAGAAAAAACACGCCCTTGGATACCCATCGCCAATAACTGGAAGAAAATGATGTGAACTTCATGAGTGACCCGAGCAGAGGTGGATAAGATGATAATTTCTCAAATAGACCTTTTTTTTTCTGTTTGCTACATTGCGGAGCTGTCATCTGGTCCTTGGTATTACAGGATGTGGTTGATAAAGGTTTCCAGTATGGTTTCAAGCCAAAACCAGGAAAGGTTCTAGCTTCAACCTCGTATGTGTTTCTATTCTTTCAGCATTAGACGTGGTTGCTGTTCAAGTTTCAAGACATTCGTTCTTAATTTTCAGAGAAGAGTTTAGCTCCCCTCCCCCCAGCAGCTTGACTATGGAAAACATGTATGGATGGCATATGTTTGATTTTCCCTCTCTCCCCTTTCGGTATATATATTATTAATGTTATTATTAATATATTTTTAGTTCATCAGTTTCCTGGTCTCTGCAGTCAGCAGAAACAAATGGGCAATATTTGTCCTGGGAGACCTGGCTGCCCCCGGGTCCCCATGTAAACCTTTGCCTGTGGCTGCCGCTGGCACCCTTGGGTGGTAGCTCTTCTGCTATACTCAGACAAGCCTTTCTTCCGTGACTGCAGAACCCAGCAGGGGCCGTGAGCGGTCCTCCCGAGCACGGCCAAGGAGCAGCTCAGAGAGGGGAGAGCGAGGATGTGTGCATCCGGGCAGCAGGCGTGGAGAAGCCAGGGCGTGCCCGGAGCGCTGCAGAGGCGGCTTCGGGAAGCCAAGGCAGTGAGGAGCACGTCACTCACGAGCAAGGTATCCCCAGTCTTCCTGCTAAGCCCAGTCCAAGCCTTACCCAGCTGTGCTACTGTCAGTTGCAAAGCGAGGAAATACTACTACTGGTAATAAAACTACACATGCAAGATGTCAGATGAGAAGCAGGTTTATATTTACCTTCCTGCGATTCGGGGTTGGTGCTTGAAGATAAATGTGCTGTTTCTAGTTTCCTAAATAGCCCAAACCCCTGGGTGCAAAAAGGCAGGATTCTTTTCACCCATGAGCATCCTGTGCAAGCAATAGACTCCCCCGCTGGAGCCCGCAGCGAGGAGAATATATCCTACTGTAGCTGAGCTCGAGGACGCCGAGCCAGCCCGTGCCGGGGATCCCCGTGTCCGCTCCACGGGAGCCTCCTGCCTCCCCTGGGGCAGCGCCCCTCTGCCCCCCGTCCCTCCCCCGGCTCTCCACGGCCCCTCGGGCTCCTTTACTGAGACTTGTGCACACAGAGCCACACACGCCCCCTTTTCTCCGCTTCACCATTTCTAGCGGCTGGAATCCAACCTGCCAGACTTCAAAGGAAGATAGATAGTTGTGAGATACTGAAAAGTGATGTCTTTGCATATGAAAGGAAAAAGGTTGAGGTATATATGATTTTAACTGTATTAGGGATGTATGAACCAGTTTAAAAACGAAGTTTTATTTACTGTAGAGATGAATACAAATCAGAACCAATGATCCCTTGGTCTACTCAGTTAAAACCAGTTCATACATCCCTTTGGGTTTTTTTATTATTATTATGATTGTTATTGTTATTTTTGTTGTTATTATTTGGGGTTTCTTTGTGTTTTGTTTTTCTTTGCAACTCCCCACACTAAACTCGCAATGTCGTGGGGAGAAGCCGTGACTAAACGCTACGCTGCGGTGAGATGTCGCAGTAATCGGCCCCCGGCCACGTGCAGCCAGGGCTGCAGCTCGCAATAATCACTATCGATTTAAAGCTTTATTTAGCCTTCATCTGTACCCTCGTAGTCAATAAGGTCTTGCCACATTTTATTAGCGAGGTTGAGAAACGTTTGTTTGTTGTTCTGCCCCTCCCCCAATATTAAACTGTGAAATTTGTGATTTGTTTAAACTCTGGGTGAATCATAGCTTAGTTTGCATGTCCAGCTAATTTGTTTCTATACATTTTGTTTGATTCTCTTTCTCCTTCTCTCAGGGCTTTTACAAAAAAATATATATATATGGATCTTCTGAAAAGTTTTTTGAGGTGCAAGTTTTTTCTCTTTTTTCTCTTTGATTAATGGACACAATCCTGAGATTCAGTCACTACATGAAACACCTGGCTGTGAAAACAAAGCAAAAAAGACCCCAAGGGCTGTTTTCCAAGCAGCGCTGGGGAAGCTGCGCAGCAGTAGGATGCCAGTTTCAGAAAGATTCATCGTATGTTCTGACCCTCTGTCTCTTCCTCTCCTTTCTTCAAGAAGGAAGTTGATCCTAGTGATTTCAGCCCATGCATTAAACAGGAAACAATAATAAATGTGTAGAATTCATATTTCTCTAAAGGGAACTTAAAAACTGCTGCTACATGTTATGTACAAAACTGGTTTATGCCACATGAACAGAGAATCACAAGTTTGGTTTTGGTACTTTTCGTTCCTCTTGTATTCAGTTGTATAGA
>RJWJ010016372.1:0-34630 GCA_004363605.1 Indri indri
TCTTTACCTCCTGGAGTCCCAATTTCCTCATCTGTAAGAAAGGATTAATAATGCATGTCATGCCAGGTTGTTGTGAGGAATAAAAGGACAGTGAAGAAGAACTTACATGTTGTTTAAAGCCTGCCCTGTGCCTTGCAGCGTGGCATCAACATGAGATGAAGTGTTACATACCCAGTGCGATACCTCACACTTAATGGCAGCACATGCTGGTTTTTACCCGCTTTGCCTCTTGGCCACGAGGAAAAAGACACAAACCCGCTGATAAGAAGACTTGAGAAGTGGATGGTGTCGTGCCATCCTCAGACTCTCACTAAGCCAGTATGTAAAAATCTGCAGGTTTAAAGCCAGACCGGTCAGTCCTTTATTGGCCCAAATGAGCAGCATACACTAAGTTCCATAGCCTTCGTGGAAAGACTTCAGAAGGACTCAGCAACCAAGGAAGATAGCTGTCTTTACAGCATCTTAAAACCAAGAGGTTCCTCCATTTTTCCGTCTTGCTCCTGCTTCCTCATACATGAAGACATGATTGACCATCTCTATTACTCCTGCCTTCCATTTGTTTGAAAAATGCTGGGAGTTGCGGCACTCTGAGCCTGATTAATAATAGCACCTGAGACATCGGGCCCTGCGACTGGAACTGAAACTTGGTTTTCCAAAGTTGCAAAACACTATGTACAGGTGTGTTGGGGTTGAAGGGGCAGGGGTGGAAACTCTTGTTAAAGAAAGAGCCATTTCCCTTATTAAATACGTTTATTTATTCAACAAATATTGAGAATTCGTTATATGGCAGGCCTTGTCCTAGTTGTTTGGGATAGAGAGCAAGTCGGAAGGAAATGTTGGCCCTCAGGAGCTTAAGGTCTACCCAGTGGAGACCGTAAGACCTCCCTTCTTCCTGCTTTGAGGTACCGCTGCACGTGGAAACCACCAGGTATGCGAAGCAGATCCCAGACTTATTGGACATGAGGATCTCTTCAGTTTTTCTTTAGAGAAACTTAACACATTAACTGCCATGTGAAGTGTATTTAACTCACACTAGTTTTGAGCCTGGGGCCTCGTGAAGCATATATAACTCACACGTCTCTTTACCTTGGGAGCTGCGTGGTGCACAGGCAACTCACGCTGCCATGCTGTAGCATACGTGTTATGAGATGGGCGGCCCCCTGGGCAAAACCCTGCAGTTTGTTCCTGAAAATCTTACTTGTTGATGTTCTTATGGTTGCAATGAATACTGGCAATTTATTTGTATATAACTCATACACAGGAAACAATAAAAAGATAACAAATTTTTTATTAAATTAGAAAGGATCATTTTGTTTTTGGAGGTTTTATTCTATTTTTGTAATAAAACACTGCAGCCCCAAGGAAAAAAAAAATTTTCTAGTGTGGCATTCAATGTGTTAAAAATGGTGCTTAGACAGACACTGCTAGGAAAAGGTTGGTCTACGGATTTGTTGGAGTGACAGGACGTGGCTGGTGATTGTTTTGTTATTAAGAGGTTATTAATAATGTCATGCAGTTTTTATAATAGATTTTTCAAAATCAAATTTTAAAAGACCCAGCAGGAAGGAAAAAACCAGAAATAAATGCTGGTAGATCCTTATCAGGGAAATGCAAAAAAGACCAACTATTAAAGCGGAAGAATTGGGTCACTTATAATTCAGGGTTTCCTAATCTAACTCTGCTTCAGAATCATCAGCTAAGCTTTAAAAATGCAGATTCCCGGGCTCTCCAATGAAATTCTCTGGAATTAAGGGCTGGAATCTTAGCACTTCACTTTGTACAGGAAGGTGTAAATGGACTCCAGATGCCCTTTCTACAGAGCATTTCTCAGGAGTACCAGCGAAGACAATTTTTAAAGAAAACGTGTGCGTAAGTCATAGGTTGAATATTATTTTAGCTCTTTAATTAGTTTACCTTTTAGCAATAATGACAGCAGCCATGTTCATAAAAACACATTTTAACAGCCCCCCAAGTGTGTTTTTCCCCTTGTTCTGCTCACTACCCAGCTAGTTAATTACACAAAATCAGCATTCTCTCCTATGCACCCAGCATACGTAATTATTTGTCCGTTGCAGATCAACACCTGGATAATTGCAAGATAGAATTCGAAGTAAAATAAGTTACCTCTGCTGCTGGGTCCTGAAAATCCCCCACAATCTGTTCTGAAATTGGACAACCTGACAGACAATAGGGCTCTTTCAGCAATAGACAGAATGATGTTGGACAGGCTAGGGAAGGGGAAAAAAAAGCAACCCTTTGAAATTGTCTTATCAAGATGGATGGCCTATGATTCAGATAGATATGCAGAAGGAGGGAGGATTTTTCTGTGTTAATAATTTATAAGGTGATCTCCCTATTTGCCTTCAGGAAGGAACATCCTGTTCTTAATTGCATCCTTATTCCCAGGCAACCAAAAAAATTCCCAAACAGCTGGGACCATTACTTCCAATGCAGTACCATTTTGTTATAGTTAGCTTTGGGCCACTGGTGCTTAATGTGAACTATATTATTCAGGGAGGAAGAAAGCAGTAAATATTCACTGAATGACTGCCATGTGCCAGGCAGTGTGCTAAGAGCATAACATATATTATTTCCTATGATCCTTCTAACTACACTAGAGAGGGGTACAGATAACCTCAGTCAATGTTTTACAGATGAAAAGCCTAACATTCAGGCAAGCTACTGACTTTCCCAATACTGCACACACAGGCAGTAGCATACCACGATTTCAGTGCAATGCCTCCTGACTCCAAAGGGTTAGGAGGTCATGCCCCTGACTGACAGCATGTCCTTGCACCAATGACTTCACTTCCCTGTGCCTCAGTTCCCTCTTCCTCCCAATATGTTGCAGTTTTTTCCTCTAAGGTTGTTGTGAGGCTTAAATAAGACAATTTATGAAAATGGGACAGAAATGCTCATTTTCAGTTATCCTCCAGTTTTTTATTCCTCCTTCTTAATTCTGGTTCCCCTATTATGGAAAGAATGTTTGTGCCCACTCCCCACCCAGTATTCACATGTGGAGTCCCTGACTCCCAGTGTAATGGTATTTGGAGATGGGGCCTTTGGGAAATAGTTAGCTTTAAATGAGGTCACAAAGGTGAGGTACTCACGGTGGGATTAGTGGCCCTATAAGAAAAGGAAGGGAGACCAGCACTCACTCTTTCCCTCTCTCAGAGCACGCACACAAAGAGGTCTTGTGAGCACACAGTGAGATAGGGGACCCTCTCCAAGAACCAAGTCTGCCAGCGCCTTGCTCTTGGACTTCCCAGCCTCTAGAACTGTGAGAAATAGATGTCCATTGTTTAAGCCACCCAGTCTATGGTATTTTGTTCAAGCAGCCTGAGCTGACAAGACATCCCCTTAGATGTTTAAGTATCTAAACACAGAAGCGAATACTCAGCTAGATATAAGGAATGCGTTGGCGTTGACCTCTACTAGATAGGGAAATACTGTCACTGTTGAAAGTTAAAAGAATTCACAGCCAGAATGACCACATTAGGAAAAAAAATACTTATCTTGGCTCTTATATGGGTTTCTGTGGCCGTGCTTCTTATAATCTATGAGGAGTGGGGGAGATAAAGAGAGAACAATCATGGATGTGAAATATCTTTTATTTGGCCATTATCAGTCTTTAGCCAGCAGCCTGGAGTGGGAGGCCATTTAGGACTCCAGTAGACCCTGTGGGCTGTCTGCTTCAGTTGTCATAAAAAACGCTAATTGCCTTCCTTCTTCGGATCCTGACTCCTGATAGAGGCATGTGCTTTGTTGAAGCTTCTGCAAGGTGACTCCCAATGTGGGACCTCAACATTGGCAGTGCCTTCTGCTCCCAGACAGAGACTTGGTGTTCTTTCTGACAGCATCTTTGAGGCCTTTTCAAATGGAGAATTTACTCAATGCCCTGGGAATTGGCCTGATTTAAATTCAGAGGTGAGTCCTGCCCTGATTAGGAGGTGAGCAGGTTGTGATACATTCTTCTCTAATGGCATAAAGCAAAGCCAACATTAAAATGACTATGGGTGTGACATTTACTTTATCCCATTAGGAATTTTATTCCTTAAAGACTAAGTGAGTCACACTCACGGAATGTATAAAATAAGGTCTGTATGGAAGGGGCTTTTAATGACCCCTTAGTTGCTTCCCCACCTAGATCCTGATTCCTGGAGTCCACTTGTCACTTTGGAATAATAAATACATTCAATCCTTTATCCAGTTATTCAGCAGATGTGGACACTGGGGGTTCACTCTATTCCATGTAACATACTAGGTTCACGGGACACAATCGAGTCAATCCCAGTTTCAACCTTCGTGGGACTCAAATGTGGAGAAAGAGAGAGACAAGAAAATAGTGAAGTCCACAGACAGTAAAAATATGTCCACATATTAGGAAAATGCTAGGCACTAAGGATACATGTTCAACTAATCCAACATAGTTTTTGCCTTTATGGAGTATATGGGTTAATGAGAAGGGCAGAGAGTAGGTGGATTATTACCGGCGAGATTAATTCATTGCAAAAGTGCAGAGGAATTACCAGACTATGATGGGAGCATCTCAGAGGGGACCTACCAGATAGGAGAGAAGTCCAGGTCACTTGGTATTATGTTGAGATCTCAGGTGTGAAAAGGGAGGGGTGAGAGGATGGAGGGATGGCAGAAGACAAGGATGGGGAGTGTCTTCCAGGCACAAAGGACAACAGGTGCAGAACTGCAGAGCACAACATGCATTGCACAAAGTGTGGCTTGGCCAGGAGGTCTGATTGAGGCCACTGTGAGGAGCATATTAAAAAAGAGGGGAGTGGTCCAGAATGGGGCTGGTCACTTAGGCAGGGACTTGGTCTGGCGGGCTCTGTAAGATATGTAAAGGAGGTTGATACTAGTTGGTGGGGAGGGGGGAAAAGAGGGACGAGTGCTTTGAAAAACACTACCCTCCTAGCAGAGGGGATGCTTGGTCTGAGTCTTGAAATGTTTGTCAAGGAGACAAGTTAGAGAAGAGGAACTAGCAAGAGAAACAGGCATGGAGACACCTGGCCCACAGGGTCAGAGTTCCAGGTGTTGGGGGCGAGGGGCAGAAATGAGGTGGGAGAATGAGAGGGAAGACAGCCCGTGGCAGCTGGCCGGAAGGGGTGACATTTCCAGTCAGGTAGAGATGGCATTTGGGGTGGACCCTGTTGGAGGCAGTGTGGGGTGTGGATTAGAGGGTGATGGTGGAAACACATCTGCAACTCCTGGACGCCTCCAGACATGATCGAGTGATGTATGTGTACCCCGCCCCACCCCTGGGGTTCCCAGTGCTCCTCTGTGAAATTCAAACTGGATGATTCCAGTTTGGAATTTTCCATTTGGAAACCCAAATGTCTTATGATGATTATAGCTTGGACTCCCTGAGGATTTTTCAAGTTGTTCTTTCTCAGTCAGATCTGCAAGGAAACATTGTGAGATGCAAGTAACCTTCAGGGTATGCAAGGTAATCTGCCAGGACATGAGAAGCATATATATAAGACATCTATTTATGTTTGGCTTTAAACTAAAAAGTTTCAAGAAAAAGTAAGTTTTAATAATATTAATAGGTGGATTATCAGTAATACGTTTATGTAATTTATACAGAAATATCCCTGCTTTAGAGTTACATGCTCAAAAACATTGTAATGATAGTGATATGTGATTAAAACTGGAGACCTGAATTCTGTGGATTTAGGAAGGCCTGGGTTTAAATTTTGGCTCTGGCCCATACCTAGATATACCAACTTAGTTCTGTTTCTAGATCTAAACTATGTGGACAGTGACCACATGAGATTGCCATAGCAATAAACTGAAATATACAAAGCGCATCTGACTCATGGTTAAGACTCTCTAGATGTCAGTTGTAAATATCTTCATATGCGGTTAGCACTCAGAGACACTTTAGACACCATCTTTTCTCTGTGAACACTCATTGGGCACATGGGGAGATTGAACTCCAAAAAGAGCAAATGACATTTACGATCCCATAGGTGCAGGCATAGTGACAGAGACTACACCTAAATCCAGGCCTTCTCGCTTTCTTTCAGGCCAGTTTCTGTTTTTCTTTCAGGGACCTGATGCTATGTAACCCCCTTACCTTCCTCTTTTGGAATTGAAATCAATGGTCTATTGAAAATTCAATTCTCAGATTACTTGGAGAGTTCTGGCTTAAGATCCCTGATAAAGCATCCACTATTTGTGTTTAGTTGTAGTTGTTTGTGGAACCAAGTGAAGCAGGTGTATCAGAGCAGAAATCTTCAAGCCATCCAGTGTAGCTCTTTTCCTCTTATCTAAGTAGGAAAGCATTAATGAGATGGTGGACCCTACCCTACCATACTCACCATCTCCCAGGCAGACACACTTAGCCAGCCACACATGATACCAAATAGTATTTCTCAAACTTAAGGAGATTCCTTTTAAACATTAAAAAAGAAATGATCAGACTTTTAAAAAACCAAAGTCTATGAAAATATATTTGAGGTATATTATTGCTAATAGATTTTTTTCCTTTGTAACTGGTAAAATGTTTAAAAGACTATTGTCAATTTGAAAACCCCAAATGAAAACCTTAGAAATGCTTATTCTGAGGACCCCAGTTTGAGAAATATTATCTTACAAGGGATTTTCTACATAAGGAAGTTGCTATGCTCTGGGGATCTTTGAGGATTATTTATATCTGAATCATCTCACTCTACTGGATTTCTCCCACGGGTACTTAATCTCAGTGGGATTGAAGGATCTGTTCTTGCTGCTGTTTTGTTTTTACAGATGATTCTCCATCACACTAAAATTAGCAAATTACAGCAAAAACCCATTAACTTGTCTACTAGAATGTAAGCTCTATGAGTACAAGGATATGTATATGTTTTGATCATTGCAGTATCTCTAGCACCTTAGAACATATATACAGTAGGCATGCAATAAATTCTGAATAAGGGAATGAGTGAATCAGCCACTCAATTAATGAGAACCTTAATGCTTCCCTGTATGTTGCTGCAGTGTTGTTTTTAATCGAATCCTCATGATAAATCTGGATCGTTAGTAGCTCCCATGGCCTAAAGCACAAAGCCCAGTAGCTTTGGCTTGGCTTCCATGTCCCTCCTGACTTGGCCCCTCCTGACTTTGACAGAATCACTCTACCTACTTGCTCTAGCCCTGTGCTTTTTAAGCATAGCAATTGGCTCCAGCTCACCCCAGACTAGTCTAATCAAAATCTGTGGGGCGGTATTTTTAAAAGCTCCCCAAGGTGATCCTAAAACATAGCTTGGGTTGACAAACAGTACTCACTGTTGTCCGGATCTCACTGTACTTTTTGTTCCTCTGGAAATCTTCTCCCCTCCTTCTCTGCCTGTCAAAGCCCCACTTCTCACATGGACTTCCTCAAATGTCATCTCCCTTCTATAGCTCTTCCTAATCCTCTCCCCACCAAACAGAAACCATTTCTTCTCCCCTTAGTGCTATATGACACTCACAGCCTTGGTCATATTCTGTTAAGCTGTGTGTTTTCCTATGTGCATCCCCTTTTGAACTGTGACTCTCCAGACAGGAAAGAAGACACTTTTTGCTCACCTAGGTAGCCCTGGAAGCTAGCAGAGTGCCTAGCACAAAGAACACTGTGAGGCAGTATTGTATACAAATGATGATGATATAAGTAGGGCAGTCATGCAGTTTATTATCCAAACTGGGATACTGTTGAGATTAATGAGGGGTGCTGGTCACAAGAGCAAAAGACAAAAGGTATAAACTGGCACTGTCACAGAAAAACTGGAAGAATGATCACCCAAATAACAATGGCCAGGGGTGATTGAGCACTTCCTGTTTGTCAGTCACTATCCTGGATGCTGTCTATATGTCTTTTCTTTAACCTTCACAGTAACCCTGTATAGAAGCACCAATTATTATCTACACTTAACCGGTAAGGACACTGTGGCAGACCTGGAAAGGAACTTAGCCACAGTAACACAACTAAGAAAGGGCTGGGACTTGAACTTAGGTCATCTGAACCCAGAGCTTATGTCCTAGATCAGTAATCCTTTTTACCTCCCAGTGGGAGAACTCAGGCCTTGGAGAAGGAAAGGGTGAGATTCTATTTCCATCTCAACTTGAAGTAACTTTTGTTATCTCTCTGGCTTTAGTTTCATCATCCATAGAATAATAACAATGCCAATTTCCAGTAACCTTGCAGGATTAAATGAGATAAGGTATGAGAAGATCCAGGCATGTGTACTTGTGAACCACTTGTCTTAGGAATGAGATGTCCACTAGGTTACTGTAGGCTCCATAGGACATCTTCTCAAATAGCTGTTACACAAAGTATAAAGGGCTAAATGCTATAATAGTATGTGGAGGGAAGTCCCAGGAGGCCCCATAGCCTAATGGTTAAAACCATGAAATTTTGCACAAGACCTGAGTTCAAACTGAAGCTGTGGAATTTCAGTAGACATTTCTCCAAAGAAGATATGCAAATGGACAATAAGCTCATGAAAAGATGCTCAACAACATTATTCCTTAGGGAAATGCAAATCACTACTGCAATGAAATATCACTTAACACGCACTAGGATGACTAAAGAAAAAAGACAATAACAGATGTTGGGAAGAACATCTGGTAGAGAAACTAGAACCCTTATACATTGCTAGTGGGATTGTAAAATGGTACAGCCACTTTGGGAGAACAGTTTGACAGGTCCTGAGAAAGCTAAATGTAGAGTTAGTATATGACCCTTAGGTATAATATTAAGATAATTGAAAACATACATCCACACAAAAACTTGTATGCAAATGTTTATAGCAGTGTTATTCCTAATAGCCCCAAAGTAGAAACAATCTACTTGTCCATCAACTAATGTGTTATAACCACACAATGAAATAATATTCAGCAAAAACAAAAAGACATTACTGATGCATGCTATAACATCGATGAAACTTGGGAACATGTTGCTGAGAAGCCACTCGCAAAAGACCATGCATTATAAGATTCCATTTCTATAAGATGTCTAGAATAGGCAAATCTAAGAGACAGAAAGAGATTAATAGCTGCTTAGTGCCAGAGGGAGTAGTGGGGTGGGGAGTGACAGCTAATAGATATGGGGCTTATTTTTGGGGTGATGAAAATGTTCTGAAGTTAGTGATGGTGGTTGTACACAAGTCTTTGAATATAATGAAACCACTGAATTGTGTATTTTAAAAGGGTGAATTTTACGGTATGTGCATTATGTCTCAGTATAGCTGTTATTTAAAAATTCAAGCTCTGCCGTTGATTTTGGGTGTTGGTGTTGTCTTCTATAAAATAGCACTCATTATAGAGCCTAACTCAAAGAGCAGGTGTGAGATTAAATGAGAAATTGCATGTGAAACTCTTGGCATAGGAACTGGTATAGTAATAGTGACTATATGAATGATTTTCCTTAAACACTGGCCTTTGTCTTGTCCGTCCTGAAGCAGAGGGTCAGTGGTTCTTTCAGCAACATAGGCTAGGATTCCTGATGACTTAGGATGCATGGAGACTGACCCTGTCCCTAACATCCTCAAATCGTATGTATCTCTGATAGAATTACAGCCTTATGGCTCTGATATCTGTTATTTATTTCTTAACTAATATAACTGAGACCTTGCTCAAGATGTGCTCATGAAAAATTACCCTTTTAATGGTGAAGCATTTAATGAGAAACTGGATTATCTACTGCATAAGTGCCCTTCATACAAATTAGCTTGGCCCTAGGTCCTAATCTAAATTGGGCTCCCCACTTTCCTCTAAATGGCCTAATATTTTCTTATTAATCTCTGCCCTTGTTCACCTGATCTGGCTCTGCCTTCTCTTATGAATCTTCCTCCTCAGCAGAGTTCTGTGCCCTGACAAATGTTTCTTAAGGCTGTCTTCGTACCTGACTCGTGGACCTTTTTGTGGATGTGACAGGCGGCTGGAAGGTGTTTGTTCCCTTTCAAGCTGTCTCTCCATCCTCTAGTGGAGTTTTAATGCTGCCAATGTATTGAGTATCAACGGATTTGGGCTGGGCGAGTTTGGTACAAGGTGAAGATGGGGCTTTATAGGAAAGTCGGGTGGATGAGAAGCACTTAATCCTAGTGGTTAGGAGAACAGGCTTGAAAACACAGAACACAAGCAAACTATAAGCTTGGACGTTGGCATCAGGCAAATCTGGGTTCAGTTCCCACTCCTTGAGTTTGGACAAGTTACATGGCCTTTCCCACCTTTAGCTCAGAGCCTCGTCTATGTAACCCGAATGAGAGTACCTACCTCTAGGATTATTTTGGGGGCTAAACAAGTTGATGCATATAATGTACTTTGTGATAAAAGCTACCGGCATTGTTGTTATAATTAAAGTTTGAGAGATGTCTCAGTGATGAAACAGATGTTATTACTGACTAAAATATTGTCCTGTGTTGAAGAGGACAGATGGGATTTGCTATAGAATAAGATAATCTTCCCAAAAAAATTATAGGTCACCCTTGCCAAACATTGCATAATCAGGCAGGGAAGGGTGACCTGTAGTCCGACGGGTCCCATTGTTTAGCGAGGTGTTGATATAAAGTGTATTATGGCAAATGGCCCGTTTGTTCTTTGCTCTAGTGTCTAATGTCTGCCCTCACAGAGCCCTGAGGATTAGTTCTTACATTGATTATAGTTTCAGACTAATCATCCATGTATTGTATTTGCTTTATGGGATATTATTCTAAGGCTTTAATATAATAGGAGTCAACAGGAGTGCAGTGGAACAAAAAGACAACTGAGAGTTGGGGACCACAGGTCCAGGCCTGGCTGGACAGACGTCCCTCCTCTCTGCCTCCCCTCCTCTTAGGGTGTCTTCCACTTGCTGCTTTTACTGGGCTGATATTAGCACTGACAGCTACCATTTATAGAAAACATACTGTGTGAACACTTGCTTCGCACATTCCATGTCCTGAAGTGCCTATCCATGCTAACACTGTAAGGTGGATATTTTACCCTCATTCAACAGGTAAGGGACTGAGGCTCAGTCTGTTGACCTACAAGGGAGGGAGCCATGACTCACCATGAGGATGTCTGACTCTGAAGCGTGAGCCTTCTTACACCTAGCAAAATGCACTATACATTTCTATTTGCAGTCACCAAAAACATGAGCTTCTAGGGACACAGACTTTGATTCATTCATCTGCTGCCAGGGAGTAATAGCATCTGGCGCAGAGGAGATGCTCAGTAGGGGATGAATGGGTAAATGAGTGAAATGAAAGTTGCATTTTGTCAGTAGAAAAGTACCATATGATGGTTAGCTATTGCTGGGTTTTTGTTCTATTTTAAGCATGTCCTCCAATAATTCTCAACCCCACAATATAGAAAGGGCCTCATTTGCACATCATGTAGATAGAAGAAAATAGGCTGACTTATCCATAAAGTCCTCAGCTCTCAGTTAGTTTCTGACCCATGAGGGAAGGCAGGAAGCGGGAGGGATCAGGCGTTGAAGTTAGTGATGTTCTGGGGGATGAATATCAGAGAGCCAGGGCACTCCAGGTGTTAAGGACCACATGTGTGATGCCCAGAACTCTGTGCAGGGTGGGGAACCTGCGGCCTTGGATCCACATGTGGCCTTCTGGATCCTTGAGTGCAGCCTTCTGACTGAATCCAAGTTTTACAGAACAAATCCTTTTAATAAAGGGAGTTGTTCTATGAAGTTTGGATTTGGTCAAGGGGCCACACTTGGGGATCTGGAGGGCCACATGTGGACCTGAGGCCACAGGTTCCCTAACCCTAAACCTTCATCTTCTTCATCTAGAAAATGGAAGTGGTTTGGTTGTTGTGAAGAGTGGGGATAAAGCTAAAAAAACATATTGCAGGAAGCACTTCCTTGGTCCTCACTTTTTGTGGATATATTTGAGCTCCTGGTTGATGTGTCTTAGCAAAATATGATGTCAGTAATTATCAAGAGAGCCTGTTGCAAGGCATGGACAGACAATCCCAAGTAGCGTAGAAGCCTATTTCCCTGCACACCTGAGTTACCAGAAGAGATACCATAAAACCATTTCTTGATCATTGTCCCTGGGTCATTACTTGACACGAAGCAATTACTCTGGAGTTTCACTATAAAACAACCCATGGAATTGGGTGTGAGGAGGTCTTGGACCCTGGCCAAAGTATTATTAAATGTTGGAAATGCCACAGACTCAGCAGCTAACACTATTCTAACAGCAATTCCGGACATGAACTCTCAGTGGGTGACTATCATTTGTTAAGTAGCTATTGTGCATCAAACACTGAAGTAGGTGCTTTACACATCTTATCTGATTTGTGTATCTTAATGCTCTATTGGGGTGGTAAATTTTAACATTTTTTCCCCTACCTGAGAAAACTGAGGGTCAGAAAACAGAAGTAATTTCTCTCAGGATTTAAATGGATTCAACCAGAATATGCATCTAGGAATATTACTCTTCTTTTCTCCCCTGTCCAATAAATTGACTTTCCCGGAATGTAGGTGAAACCAGACAGCGAATCGTGGAGCTGGGGATACATAAAGCCGACGGGACCTGTACGACGGTATATCTGAATCTGCTTTTTCTGTCTTTAGGTCAGGATCGCAGTGAAGCCACTTTGATAAAGAGGTTTAAAGGTGAAGGGGTCCGGTACAAAGCCAAATTGATCGGGATTGATGAAGTTTCCGCAGCTCGGGGAGACAAGTTATGTCAAGATTCCATGATGAAACTCAAGGTGCTGTGCAAACACTTTATTTTAAATTTCTTGGGTGTGATGTGACTGAGAGAAAGAAATTATTACCATCATTGTGGCAAATAACTTTATTCATTTATTGATAAACTACTTGGTTCACTGATGAATCACCATATTTGCTCACTGGGAAGAAATTTCAATCATTGAGGGAATGTTGAGTAAATACCTACTATGTGGATGTATTTTACTAGGCCCTGTTTTATAATTTTGGAGTACATCACATTTTACTCAATTCTATCTTCATTGTGTAACCCCTGCAAAAAGAAAAGTACAAAATTATCAAATTGTTTAGTCCCTCACATTTTATGAGTTTTATCCACTTTATTTTTGAATAAATTTTATATATTTTGGCATACAGTAAAAGATGTTAAGGTAAAAGCTGATTTTATTCATTCTTATAATTTCTACTAATGTACCCCAAATATTAATATTTTACAATAAAAGGAAAAATAATATTTTAAACATAATATGTAACTAGATATTGAGATTTGGAGATATTACAAAGAGGTTTCTGATTTTAAAGGCTTTTCTCTGTGAAATCTAAGAAATAAATTGGAAAAATTTTAAATATACAAAATAAGCAAATTATTAAAAAGCCTTTAAAAATATATAACAAATAATGCTGTTCCCATATTCTTATCTCCATATATTGTTTCTTTTCTTAAAAAATTATTATAAAATATTTGAGAAATAATGTAGCAAGAAGTCTACAAATATTTTATGCATTTAAAGTGTATATAATTGAATTATTTTTCTGATCATAGAGTTCACATGTGTTACAAAATATTTTGAAAATATAGAAAGTATGAGGAAGAAAATTGAAGTAATCTACAATCTCTCAAAGAAAATCAGTGTCAACATTTTTGTGTAAATTTACAATCTGTGTTTTTACATATATATGAATTATACACATATATGTAATAAAATTAGAATTACAGTTTATATGGTTTCATATCCTGAGTTTTTTTCCTCATCTACTAATATATATGAGCATTGTTTTTTTTATGTGTTCAAATAATCCATGAGGACACAACTTGGACAGTGAAACATTTTTAAGTGTCAGAAAAAAGGAAGAAAAGAAAAGAAAAAGTAAGCCTTGCCAAGTACCTAAAAGTATCAAGAAGTAGTAAGTGAGATAAAATCTGTAAGATACCTTCTGTATTCCCTTTTCTTTCACAGATGCTTAATAAATCACAGCTACTAATATTACTTTTGTGTATGCTATACAAGTTTTCTTAGCAGTTTAATATGTTTATCATATGCTAAGTTTCCCTATAGTATGGCTCCTAGATACCATGATTTTAAAAACTCTTAATTTTCTACACTGTGTATTCATTCCTACAGCTTCTTTTTATTTTTTAAGCTGTTATACAAACTTTATTTTAATAGTTATGTATTTAGTATAAGGTCACTAGAAAAAGGCATAAAAGACATCAAAATCATGATTTCACAGATAATCCCCTTGGATGAGGTTAATGCATCTTTTTTTATATATATAATTAAGCAATGCTATGATATTTTAGGACCATCCAATAATGAGCTCTCTTCGTCTCCTAAGTTCAAATTTGAATGCTCAAAATAGATGAAGGAGTTGGGCAGAGAGAATTCCAAATTCCAGCTTTGTGACTGATAAAGGCTGGGTTGGAGGATGTGACCTAGATACACAGCCACAGCAGCATCCTCGAGTGAGACCGGCTATTCCACTTGGTTTGTGGGGTCTTGGATAACTGCAGCCCACCCTGTTCCCCTACTCCCTGCACTGCCCCAGAGAAGGACCCGTGATTCGTATGTGAGATCAGACCAGAGCACAACCTGTCCACCAGCAGGCAGGTTCACAGAGAGCCCCAGAAGAGATTGAGCCTTGTATGTTCAGCTTCAAACTCTCCAATCAGATAGAGCCACACTTGTCATCCCAAGGGGACCTCACCAAGCATGGGGATAAAGGCCAAGATCTTGATCTTGCTGAAGCCCCTTCTTACTGAATATGAAGTCAGACAAATGGAGATTTGCTCCAGACAAATCTGAATTAAAAGACGTCAAGAAAATGTCATTGCTTAACCTTTCGTCAGCAAAGCCATGGTTCTTACCCAGAGCCACAAGAGGAGAAAGGAGCTCGTGCATCTTCCTTTACCAGGTGTCTGTCACAGAGCACCTCATCAGCCAGCTGCTTTCATGGAAGCACTGAGGCCTAAGTGGTTATGAGTCAGGAATTGGCCTTTGATCCCGGAATGCTCTCACTCAGAATTAGCATTGGTCCAAGCTAGTGGACCAGGACTGGTAATCGCTGCCAACCTCGTGTGCATGTGTGGTACCTGCTTTGAAGTGCTCCATCTGTCACCTTGCATAACCATGAGGTCCCCGAAGCCCTGAGAGCTTGTCTGACCATAGCACGCTCTTGTCAAATGCACGGAACTTGTTGAGGGTTTCTTGGTTCCCAGACAATTGTGTTTCATTATTTGTAAGTTGCTGAGAAGAATGTTGACATTTCAGCTCCCAGTAGTTTTTCTTTAGGAAACATAGAAACATAAATGATCGATTCTCCATTTGGCCACCTGCCCAGGAAAGTAAGAGACAGAGAAGTACAAAATACCTCTTAGCTTTGCAGAAAGGCCCATTTACCCATGTTAGGCTATATGAGAAAAAAAAAATCTATTTTTTTTTTCTTTTTTTGCTAGTCTCTCTGAAGCTGGTGTATTTCTTGCTTTAGGGAGTTTTCTCTCGGATTATAGAGGTTTGAGAGGGGATTTGTATTGTGAGTGTGAGTGGCCCTTTGCCTACCAGCAAAGTATCATCATCATCATTGTTGACATCTTCCTGTTTTAATTTATAGTCAACAAAGCACTTTCACATATGTTACCTCCTTTGATCTTACAGATATTAACCTCCCTGTTTTGTAAATAAGAAATCTGAAGTTCAGAAAAGTTAAAGTAGTTGTCCTGCAACCTTCATTTAATCCAATAAGCCCGGAAGTTGGATCCAGATCTCCAGAGGCTCGGTGTTTGACAAGAAATAGTTTAGCACTTAATTGTATTCTTTTTTGTATTTGCATTTAACTTATTTGGGCTCCCAAACCAAATTTTAAATTCCTGCCAGTAAGCTACTACCCAACAGCCACACATCCATTTACTTCTAGAGTATTCAGCTTTCAGAGACATTAGGCAAGATGGTTGTGGTTGAAGCTATTGGAAAGGATGGGGTCTCCCAAAGGCAGTGCCTGGAGAGATAAGTACAGAACCCCGACTGTGCCCGGCAGGGCCCTGAAAGAAACAAAATCTACCCTGGACAGATAAGATGAAGACACTTATGAAGAAGCTACTTGCAAAGGGTAGGCCAGGTTGGGGTACCAAACAAGGGGTAGTGAGGCACCCAGAGTATAGCAACAGTGGGGAGCTGTTACCACCCTAGGAGACATGTATTTATTGGGACACAGGGAAACCAGGATTGATAAGAAAGTCCTCCTCCCTCACCGAGGGAAAGCATAGCTACTACCAGAGGTGCAGATCAAGGCTGACCAGGGAGTGGGGAGAAATGCCCTTACCTCTCTCTCCTTCCACCTCTCATCTCCTGTCTGTGTCTCACATTGGTGGAACCCATCTGGAAGCCCCAGAGAAAGAAGCTCAGGAGATCTGAGGAGTCAAACTGGGCACAAAGCAGGGCAGAGAAAGATATTTGAATTCCCTTTTTTAACTGGGAAAAAATGAAACTTACGATACATTTTTTTCCCCTAAGATCATACAGATGGTGAATAGCAGGACTGAGCACAGAGATCAGGTTATTAACCTGGGGCTTTCTGGAATAGCATTCTACAGTTTTCAGCATTTGTGCCTGAAACCTGTTGTATTTACACATGTGCTTTGCATGTTTCATGGAGAACACAGTCCTATATTGTGTGTATGCGTCATGTTGTGCGTGTATTCTCAAAGCCCTTTCATGTACATCATCCATCTGATTCTCACAGCAACCCCTGAGTGGGACAGGGCAGTCTGTTAATCTAGCCTGGCACGCCTGACCTCTTCTCTATGTGCAAGTTTCTCCCTCAAGGCACTGCCTACCTGTGACTCCCTTAGGGATGCCTGTGTCAGCCCTTCCCCTCAGTGCCTAGCACATGGTGTTGCTTAAAAATACCAATATTAGTATCAGTAAGAATGATAACCATTACTTAGATTGCCTCGAACACTGTGGCAAGTGTGGTGTGTGCTTAGTTCATTTAAGTGTCCCAGCATTCTCATGGAGTAAGAAATGTGACTATTCTGATTTTAGAGTTCCTCTTCACCACTAAGTGTGGAAGCTGGTGGTTCACTTAGCTATTTTCAGGAACTTTTGGACATGTTTGTAGTATGGCATGCATTATCGCATGGTCTTTTTTTTTAATCTGTTTCCCAAAAAGGGTCTTAGAGAACAGAGGGTTACAGTAGAAAGAACCCTACTTTAGAATAACAAAGATCACTATTTGAACACCATTTCTGTGATTTATTAGCTTCTTTATGTTCTGAAGGTTCACTTGATGCCCTGGCCTTATGTTCCCTTATCTGTAAAATGAGGGAGATAATTCTTACTTCCCAGGATTGTGGTGTGGACTAAATTATATGCCATGTACCAGAATGTTTGGAATATAGTAGGCACCCAAGAAAATGTTTGACTCCTAGTTTGCAGGTTTCCAGTGGTGATTTACTAGGTCAGGTGGCTAATATTAGGCACAGAGCCCAGAACAAAACCTGCATCTACATCTTCTGACTCCCTGACCAGAGCTGTCTCCTGGACCTTGGTTAGTTCTACGTGGTGGCAAGGAGTACTGCTGTGGGAAATGAGCCCCTGTGGGTACTGTCGGGAGGCAGGCTCCTCTGGACATAGTGCAATTTTTCAGAGCTTGACTCAGAGTCCTGTCTCACAAGAGAAATGTGCTTGAAAAAATTGGATTTTTATTTCCGCAAAGATAGTACCTTGTAGGTAGTCCTCTCTTTCATTTGTCATATGAAGCAGCAGCTCCAAGCAGAAATGCTCCTGGAACATGCATGTTGGCTCTTTCCATCTGTTTTATATAAAGCCATAGTCTACCGCAGAGTTCTTGGATAGCTGCTTGGAACCAGTAAGCAAAACGGACCTTAGTGTCTAATCAGCACTACTTTGTGCCAGGAATTATCGCTGTGTGGTGTTCTAGGAGTGCTGTGAGCCGGAGACTGTGAGAACTGTCTTGGAGATGGAGGCGGTGAAGCTGCTCTTCTGACCAAAGGTGCAGCCCTCTCCTGACCTGTGCTGTGATGTTCTCACCTAGGAAGGAATACAGCCAGAGGAAGGCCTCGCCTCCCCTCTCATAGTCCTTCCAACCCTTTCCTTTATGAGGGGGTGGCTTAGTCCATTTGTGCTGCTGCACCAAAGTCCCTGAGACTGAGTAATTTATAAAGAACAAAAGTTTATTTTCTCGTGGTCTGGATGCTGGGAAGTCCAAGATCAAGGTGCTGGCAGGTTCAGTGTCTGGCGAGGGCTTGGCCACTCGGCTTTCAAGATGGTGCCTTGACACTGTATCCTGCTGAGGAGAGGAATGCTGCGTCCTCACAATGGAATGGGAAAAAGGGAAACAAACCCACTCCCTCAAGCCTCTTGTAAGGGCCCTAATCACCTTTAAGAAGGGTCTGCTCTCATGACTTAATCACCTCCTAAAAGCCCCACCTCTTAATACTGTCACACTGGCAAATTTCAATTTGGAATTTGAGGCGACACATTCAGGGGGGTAGCAGGGGGCTAATTATTATTCTATCTTTTGTGTATCCTGGATATCTGAGATTGAAGATTGGGGTGAGGAGGGGTAGTAATAACATTTTACTCCAAATGCAGCCAAGGACACAGATGTCAAAGTTTTCCTAGGTGCGGTATCTGGCTTGTCCACTCAGTTGCTACCCAAAGGAAGGAAAGTCACTTCACTTCCCCATGAGTGCCTGCTTTACGCGGGGCTCCATTCTCTCCACTGAGCACATAGAACAAATAAAAAAAAAAAGTTGCATGTACAACTGAGCCTCCATTCTGTTGAGCAAAGGAAGACAATCAACAAAGGAGTATGTGATATGTCAGATGGTGGTGACTGTCATGAGGAAAGTGAAGGAGGGAAAATGAATCAGATGTGATTTGGCATGACACGTTTGTTCTGTGGCTAAGGAGATCCAAGAGGGTGGCATTGAACAGAAATAAGAATTACCCCTGGGATTCCAAAGACATACTTTCACCATTCCATGTGTTCCTTAAAACTATCCTGCAGTGAAATCATGGGAAAGCAAGCAGCACATTGAGGAATCTAGAAACCATTGAATGGTGGGGGACGGGGGCATTGTTGAAGAGACAAAGGACTTTCCTTTGGATGCTAGTCACTCTCTAACCATTTATAGGGCAGTCATCGGAGGAGGGACCTTACATGTAGTGTTCCTGAGGGCCTAAAAGAGAAACGCTGGGGAGGGGCTGTGAGGGGAGAGATTCCGCTCCCTAGAAAGAAGACACATGTGAAGAATAATAATCAGCCCCAGCACCAAGAGCTCAGATTGCTGAGCTGTGGTCTCACATTTTTCACCAATTCTCTGTGCCTTCTCAGGACTGTCCATCACCTTTCAGAACATTATTTTTCTCATCTGTCAGTTGGGAAACGTGGACAGATTAGTTTTTAAGATTCTCTCTGGCTCTAATATTCTGTTTATCTGTAAGATGTGCTGGGGAATAAATGATATCAAAACAGGAACTGGACCACAAACTTTAATGGACATTCATTTATTTACTGGAAGAAATTAATTTTTGTTATATCTCTACAGTGTACCAGGCATTGTGCTAGGGACTCTACATAAATGTTCATTTAATTCACTCAACCGTGCAAAAAAAAGTATTTACACTTGAGGAAGTGGAGTTAAGAGGTTAAATAATTTGTCCGAGCTCACACAGAACCATGAGTAAAATTCGGATATTCTGATGCCACAGCACCCAAAGTGAGGATGATCCAGCAGCCTCAAGACACCTGCCTTCCTCATAGCTGGTGCTCTCTAACACCAGTCAATCTCCAAAACTGATGCTGAGAACGTATTGTTCTGAGAACAGCACAAACCACTTTCATCTCCTGGAAATAGGAAGTTAATATTATTTTAGACTTTTCTACTCCTAAAAGCCTAGAATCATAACTGTTGAGAGTTGGGCTTAATCTTGCCATCAGTTGGGGCTACGAGTAACGAGGGGGTGGAAGCCTCAAGGCACCTAATGCAGAGTCAGCAGCAGCCCTTGGGTGTGGATCCCTTGGAGTGTCTTCATCCTCGGAGTTGTGCCCTAGATGAAGCCGGTGCTTACCTGTAATTGGCCACCACAGAATCTAATTTAAAAAGCAAGTGTCTTTCTTCTTAACTTGAATCATATCCACTTTGAGGGGACTCTATGTACAATACATTCATTTAACAGTTATTTGCTGGGCACCTCCTCCCTCCAGGGATGTCCTAAGCACCAGGGATAGTAAGTAATGTCACATCTTGTGGAGTTTACCTTCTCATTGACTCATATATATATTTGGCTTATAAAAAATTTAAGAGAGTGGAGAATAGATGTCTTGATAAATGGAATTCCTTTGGTACATCTTTACCTTAAAGCATAGAAATAAGGGGAAACAGGGAGTGGAAAATTTAAAATTTTTTTGAATAAAAATTGCAAATAATAAGCATCTAACTAGGATGATCACGTTTTTCCAAACAAAATTAACACATACGATCTAGCACTAGTTTTTCTTTTATTTCTGTTCAAATTTCTAACACTGATTCATATCAATCTGAAAACCTTTTCCAGAAATATAAAAGCAAAATCACATTTAGGGGAATATATTTTGTGACTCACCTTTATTTAAAAGATTAAAACCATATCCAGTGCAAAACCCAGGAAAGATATTAATATGAGGACCATATTGTGTCTACCTTGGTTCCCTTGATTCTGAGCCGGGTATCTAGGCACCAAGTGGGCATCTGATAAATCTTGATTAGTTGAAAGAGTGCATGTTCGAATATCTATTTATACACTGTTAGAACAGCTAGGGCAAGCATCATGCTAAAACAACAAGAAGACAGGAGCACACTGTGTGGAGAAGTGTGGGAGGGTGAAGTAAAAAGAGTGTGCATGATTGGTGGCATCGGTTGATGGTATCTGACGTGCCTTTGGGACCAGAGGGAATTTTTAAATGAAAACACTAAAGTAAAAACCATGTCCTTCCTTTCAACAGGGTGTTGTTGCTGGCGCTCGTTCCAAAGGAGAACACAAACAGAAAATCTTTTTAACCATCTCCTTTGGAGGAATCAAAATCTTTGATGAGAAGACAGGGGTAAGTAAAAGAATCACACAGCATCATGAAATTGAACCCACTGACAGATGTGCCCTTAAAAGCCTCCACTCTCTGGGCAGGAATATAAAACAAGCATAAAAACACATAAAGGAACTGACAAAGTTGATCAACTGTGATCGTCCATCAAAGCAAGTGTCTTTCTGACTTGGCCACAGTGTGACTGCACCGGGTTTCTTATAGTGTAATTGTGATAAAAGTGCCACACCATCCTGGTACTCTAATGGGAGACTGATGAGCTTTGAAGATCAATGGGTAATGTGACAGTTTAAGTTAAATTTCTTTGTGTGTTGGCGACTTTAATGACATGTGTCCTAGAGGGAGACACAGGTAGGTGTTTTGACTCGGTCAAAGCATCCAGACTCTCTTGAGTTTAACCTGTAGCACCTTGCAATTGCCGTAATCAAAAAGAATAAATAGAGTTCTCAATCTTAGAAAAAATCTATCACTGCACGACCAGGAAATATAAGAGCTGATATGTTTGTTGAACCCACCAAAGAAGGGGATTGTGTTTTCATCAACCTCATAGCTGCAATTAACTCCCAGCCTCATCCCCAGAGCTCACCTGACATTGTCAGCACTGTTCATTGATGGTAAGGAAAAATCAGAAAAACGTTCAATGATCCGTTTTCTGAGAGAGCAAGAATCAAGCAGATGTGTTTTTCCTTTTATTCATTCAGTGTTTTACAGCTTGTAAAATGCCTCCATATATATCACCTCTTTTGAACTTTACAAAGGTAATTTATCAAGCACTTTGTAAATAATATTCAACCATCAAGTTACTTGATCTTGGTCGTTTTGTATTATTGTTTTCTTTTTATTGTTCTCACTGTTATGAGGATAACATAAGGGTAGCAGGATGATAATTTCAAAGTAAAAAAATGGCTTTACTTGAAGAATGAAAAGTTTTAGAAAAATTATTCCTAAATAGCTAGTAACAGAACAGGTATTTATACACTCATGATCATAACAGCATTATTCTCAATAGCCAAAAGGTGGAAGCAACCCAAGTGTACATTGATGGATGAAGAGATAAATAAAATGTAACATATACATACAATGGGATACTGTGGAGCCTTAAAATGCAAGAAAATTCTGACATGTGCTATAACATGGATGAACTTCAAAGACATTATGCTGAGTGAAACAAGCCAGACACAAAAAGATAAATATTAATGATTCCACTTATGTGAGGTCCTTAGAGTAGTCAAAATCATAGTCAGAGAAAATATTAATAGAATGGTGATTTTCAGGGTCTAGGGAGAAAGAATTGTGATTTCCAGGGTCTGGGGAGTTGTTATTAATGGGTATGGAGTTTCAGTTTGGGAAGATGAAAATGTTCTGGAGATGGATGGTGGTAATAATTGCACAAAAATATGAATATCCTTAATGCCACCAAACTATACACTTAAAAATAGTTCAAATGGCAAATCTTATATACATTCACCACAATAAAAAAAATAACTAGTAATAATAACTCCTATTTGTTGAGTGCCTCCTATAAACTAGATGCATATTGGTCATTTTACATACATTATTTAGTTTGATGCTCACGACATTCCTATGTGATGATAGCAATGACGGCTACTTCATCAGGTACATATTATGTGCCAGCCATTGTCATAAGTCCTTTTAAGTATCGGGCCATTTAATCCTCACAACAACCCTATGAAGTAGATGGTATTATTATCCCCATTTTACAGTTGAAAACATCAAGGACAGAAAAGTTTACATGACTTGCTGGAAGTACATGGTAGCAGAGGCAGGATTAGAACCCAGGCAATCTGGCTTCTGAGTCCTTTTGCTTAACCACGAGGCCTGTTAGCTCTAAGCATAAGTGACTTTCCTAAGTTCACCCATGTTTTGTATTCTTTTATGAGATAGGTATAATTTTATTATACTCACAAGTCCTAGAGACAGGAGCACAGCCCACAGCAGAGTCACAGGGGAAAGACACCAGGGTGGTCAGGAGGCAAAAGAAAGGGCGTGTTAAGGCCACAGCCTTTATTGGGGTTTCCTCTGGAAAGGCAAGGCAGGGCAGGGTGAATGATTGGCTAGTGTGAATCATTTTGTCTGGCCCTAAGCTACAGGGGTGGTCCCCAGTTGCCTGACACCTGTCCTGGGATAATGAAGACAGAGGCATATTGCCCACTGAAGTACATGTGCCAGAGAGAGGAGGTATGCTGGGTTGGTTAGTTTGCATCAAAGACCTGCACCTGGCTGGGCCCTTTGCTGTATCTAAGGATTGGCCAGCCCTGGAAGAAACCATCTCTCTGCTGCCAGAAAGGTTTTTCAAGATGTCAAAACGTCATAATATATAGAAAATTTAAAAATATTTACAATACAACCCAGCATAGGAAGCAGAACTGGGATTTAACTTTGAGTTAACTTGAATCAAAAAATCAATGCAATTTACCTCTACATTATAGAGAAAGGTGGGCCTACCTGGGGCCGCCTGGGTAGAAGGGGTTTGGAATGCGGGCACAAGCATTAGGAGTCAAAGTGCTTGAGTTCAGCAGGATTAGGAGCCTAAGGTAAGCCTCTCTTGCCTTAATACAAATATGTATGGTTTCAGAAACCAGGGAGGTTTTTCTCTTTCCTAGAAAGACTACAGTTGGGAGCCCTGTGCTCAGTTTTGAACCACATAATTTAGAATGGATCTAGGCAAGTCAAAGTCTGTTCTGACGAGGAGGAGCAGGGCAGTTGTGGGACTAGAAACTGTGCTGAGCCAGCAGCTCTCGACACAAACAGGGATCAAGGGATCCTAGGTAACACGCAGGAGGTAGAGAACTTGGGGCTTACGTAATCCAACTTGGAGAAAATCGTTGGTTCTTTCCCATCCCTTATGGTAGCTAACAGTGTAGATCAAGCCTAATTGAGAGAGACTTTCACGATGATTTATGTGCCCTGATGTCATGATGTCCTCTCTAGTCTCTTCCCAGTTCCACCCCTGTCTACCACCGTGACAACTGGCCTAACCAAAGCATGGGGGAAGGGGAAACAGGTGTCTGGTGTTTTAGCTTACCTGGGGGCCAAGTTTCTGGCTTTGCAATTTTATCATGTACCACTCCCTCCAATCAAATAGACTGTGCCCAGATGAAGTCCCAATTACCTTGATTTTAACTAATGAAGAGAGGTAGTTTCCATTCTTTTTACCTTATATCTGCATCTTACTCAAAGGCGGCTAAACTGGCCCCAAAGAAAGCTACCACCAAATTTTGTAACACTATTTTTGATTCTTAAGCTAGACACAAAGAGAACAACAGTAAAATCATTATTTCAGCCCAAAGCTGCTTGGCTTTATGGAGAAAAATGTCAGATCCCTAGTGGAGAATCAGGAAGGAGGCGGAGTTCATTGTTTTCTCTCTGGCTTAGTCTACTCCAGTTGTGTTTGATTAACATTAGACCTTTGTAGCCTCAGCTTCTGCAACCTTAGCTTGTTAATGTGCCCCAACACAAGTCCTGGAAAAATGGCTAAAAGGATCAGATATGTTTAAATCTGAAGTAGAGATGACAGGGCACAGGGTGCCCTGTGTTCATAGTCTTCATATCTCTAAAGAATTGTCTAGCAGAAGAAGGAACTGACTTGTTCCGGTGACCTCAAGGAATGGAACCAGGACTAATAGACAGAAGTTTCTAGGAGACATTTTCAGTTTATTAGTAAGAAAACTTTTCTATCAATCAGCAATTAAATAGGCTGCCTTCTGTGCAAGTGAGTCTGTCCTTGCTGGGGGTATTGAAGCAACAACCATACGAAGAGATACTGTTGAAGGAAGTCAGGTAGAGGACGAGGTGTTGAACAAAATTGCATCTATGTAGATTTCTGAGACTAATTTGAAGATGCCGTTTGCCCTTAAAGTCATGTCTATTCATGCTTTTTATTTGAAAAACTCCCACCGGAGACTATGAGCAGGAATAGTTTACTAAACCTTTGTCGTGGCCCAGCAGGGGACTGACTGAATTGTGCAGGATGGGATTCTAAGTGAAGTATTTTGCCTTATTTCAAAGAAATGGAAAACTGGTCTTTATTATTTAGAATGATAAATCTTAGTTGTTTATCTCCTCTAAGGTATTTTTGCTCAAGCTTCACTGCACTTTTTTTAAACCAAGAAAAGAAACATTTGCAGAATGTGACAATAGCTGAAATCCAAAAGCTGTCAAAAATGTTTTGCTCCCAATTAAAGAGACCCTTTGCAGCAATTTACACCCTATCTTGAATTTCAAAGAACTCCTGATCTCAATCTGTATATGAGTAAATTTTTTAATAAATTAACATGTTGCAGGGGATAAATCAGTATCAAAAGCTGTTCGTGTTTTCAGATATCTAGATACTGCTAATTTAGCAAAGAGATTAGTAAGAATGCAGAAAATGTCATACATAAACTTACTGTTACTAGTAATAACAGGAGCAGTAGCAAATCAGAAGTGGAAATGGTTTTCACATCAATATCTTACTAGGTCCTCAGACCAGACCAGTAGACACCAAGGCAGGAGTGATGTCATCGTTATTTCATGGATAAGAAAACTGAGGTTCTGGGAGTGTCCCTAACCTGGCTGTCCTGGCTGTAGGCTCAGAACAGACCTTCCAGCTCTAAGAACTGTATCTTTCACATGAACCACACTGACTCTTATCTCTCCATTTACAATTTTATTCCACAGAATTATTACAATATTATGCCATAAAATAATAAATATTTCACACCCTAAAGATAAGTCTAATCTTTAGGAGAGAGAGCAGTGGTCTATATCAACTTCACACAATGTTGCAACATCCTCGTTGCCCCAGTCACGTGGGAATTTAGCTTATTCATTTGAATGAGCAACACATATTTGGCATGACTATGTGCGCCATTCTAAGTACACTACCACAAATCCTATGAAGTAGATGCTATTATTATCACCATTTTACAGATGGAAAAACTGAGGTTTAAATAATTTAAGTCACACAGCTAATCAGTGGCAGAGGTGGGATTCAAACCCAGGCTGCCTGGTCCAGAATCCTTGATACTAGTAAGGTGTCACTAATGACAACATAGCAAATTTTATAAATGATTTCTCTTTATCTATATTAAAGCAGATTCAATATTATCTCTGTCCTATTGTCACCACCTTTCACTGTCATTCTGATGAGCTTTCCTGAGTGAAGATAAAAGGAGTGGAGGTACCATGGGGGATTGCTTCATCCATAGGTTGTCTTGGGTAGACGGAATGTCGACAGGATAACCCATATATGGTCAGGTGATACAGGTCGAGTGTCCTTTATCCAAAATGCTTGGGACCAGAAGCATTTCAAATTTCAGAGTGTTTGATTTTGGAATATTTGCATTATGTATATTTACCCACTGAACATCCCACATCCAAAAAATCCAAAATCTGAACTGCTCTAATAAGCATTTTCTTTGCACATCATATCAGGGCTCAAAGAGTTTTGGATTTAAGAGCATTTCAGATTTCAGAACATATTGTAACTGTAACATACCAGATGCCCGTTCTCTCCATTTTCAGCTCTGTTTCCTCCTCAGGAAGGGTGAAGTGGTCCTTGCCCCTGAGATATTCATAATCCAGTGGCAAAACCAGACTCACAAAGTGGACTGACGCCTGCCAAGACATAGGTGTGACCTCAGTTGTCCATGCTCAGAGATTGAGGCCTCACTTTGCCTAGAATATTCCTGAAAATGTCCACAGAGAAGGGTGCACTGACTTGGCAATGGAGGAGTGAGTTAGAGGATCAGGTGATTAAGTCAGGGAAGAGAAAACGGTATTTCTAGATGCACTCATGTCTGAAAGAGAAAGATGTACGTGTTCATTCATTCTTCAGGGATTATTTATTGGGTGTCTCTGTACACACATAGATGAATAAGGCCCTATGTTTTTTCTCATCACCGTTGTCTGTCTAGTTAGCACAGTGACTCACACATAGTAGGTGCCCAGTCACGCTTACTGCATAGAAAATAAAATGACTTGGTGAGAAGAACCAGCAAATGTTACACAAAATATCTAGCACATGCCAGTCGAGAGGAGGAGAGTGGCCAAGGATTCAGCATTATCCTTCATGACAGGCAGGTAATTGTGTTCTAAATACAGTGGGTGCACTTAAATTTCTGGGCTACTTAATAATTTACTCCTCAGTGAAAACTAGATGTCACCCTATTTGCGTCTCATCAAAAACAGGTCTATTCTTCCTTCAATTCGAACTAGATGTTTTTGAGCAAGGTTTGGGGATGTCAGGGATGGAAGCTCCCTTAGGCAGGAACTAACCCACTGGTTTACAAAGAAACAGACCTAGAACCCAGAAAGAAGTAGCAACCCCTGCAACCTCCCCACAAATTATCTGCAGAAGCCTAGACTGGAACATTCCTCTGCACTGATTGCAGTCACTCTCTGATGCTCACAAAACAGGAAGCAGGAAGTGCCCTTTTCTTTCCCTCCACATTTCTTTATTTTGCCTTTCTTTTCTCCTTGGTGTCTTCTCTCTAGACCACCCCCACACTCTTTGCTTATTCTCTTCAACATTCAGAGTTCCCAGTGGCACTACGGCTGCCCTAGATCTATTTTAATATCAAAGAGACTGAACCTCTACGGGGGAAAACGGGGTCTCTGTATGTTTAGCATCTTGTTGGATGATATTGGATTTTAATTTATCACAATAAAAAAATCAATTCATAGCTCAAAATCAGCATATTTTTAGAAATTGGCATTGTCAGGAAGCTGCCTACATGAAATAATTTATAGAACCGAGTCTATAATTCATGACAGGGGAAAAAGGATGTTCATAATACTCTGGAAAGTGAAACCATGAATGTTTTCAAGCAGATTTGGTAAACTCAGAAATGCATCATCTTTCCCTTAATGAATCCTCTTCTCAATCTTGATCTTTCAAGAGGTAAGAAGGTAAGATTTTCTGTGCTAGCTGCTTTTACGTGCTTGGTCTCGTTTAACTCAAACCTCTAAGAGCTCAACTAAGAAGGTATTATATTAGTCCCATTAGACAGATGAGGAAACTGAGACCCGAGAGGTTAAACAACTTACCCAAGAATGAATATTCAGTGAATTGTGAAGCCAGAAACTGCCCCTAGCATGGTATGGTGCTAAGGTCCAGATTCTTCCCAATTCCAGATGGTGGTTTCTCTCCGCTTCCAGGGCACAGGGGCCTCTAGCAAACAAGTGACCATTCATTTGCTCAATAGGGGAGAAGTCAAACTGCCCTTAGAGTTGTCATCATGCAGACAGGCCCTGTGACTGAAGGTTTATCAGCTACTATTTGGGCCTCCTTTTCTTATCTGAAAACCAAGGGTCATGTGGCAATCTTTTTCTTAAAGGGCCAGATAGCAAATATTTTAGGCTCTGGGGACTCTTATTGTCTCTGTCACAACTACTTAATTTTGCAAGTGTAGGTAGTGTGGAAGTTACCACACACAATATCTAAACAAATGACCATGGCTATGTTCCAATAAAACTTTATTTGTAAAAACAGGTGACTGGCCCATGAGCTATTCTCTGCTTACTCTATTTTGGTTGATTATTAAGGATTTTTCTAATTTTCTCATTCTGATCCTGTGATAGGCCAATGAGCCCTTTGAGATAACAAGATGAGGACCAGGTGAAGATCTCTGGTTCTTTATTTCTGGGTCCTTTGTTCACTGCTCTTTTGTGGATGACTTTTGGGATAGGTGTAGAAGAGCTTTTTATAAACTTTAAAGATAAGTATTTATCTCTGAGGAATCGTATTATTTATTGCAAACATTGGTTAAGTGCTAATTGCCAGACACAGTGCTAAGTACTTTCTATACATTTTTGTTGTTGAATTCTTGTAATACATCTATTAATTACATATCATCCCCATTTTACAGATGAGGTGACTAAGGTGCAGGAAGGTTAGGTCACTTGAACAGGGCAAGTCTTAAATTTTTATCCATTCATTCAAAAACCATTTACTGAGCACCTACTATAAGCCAGGGAGTGTTCTCAGAGATTTAGATATATTAGTGAACAAAACGAAGGTCCCTACCTTGCGGAGTTTACATTCTAATATGGAAAGACAGAAAAGAAACAACAGACATACATAAATAACATACTCTGTTAGGAAATTATCAGTGTTACGGAAAAGGAAAAAAGCAAGGCAAGGTCAGGGCATTTTCCCACTGTACTTTCTTTGTCCTCGCAAAAGGGCTGGTGACATGTGTGTGTTGTAAATCACAGATATTAACATGCTCTGGGAGCTTCCTGTAGCTTTGAGGGTCAACTGAGTAATGGAGAAAGACATTTCTGAAAATTCTCATCCAAATTCCAGAGGCCGTTTCACTTGATAAATCAGAGCTGTCCATTTGGGTGTCCCTGCCTTTATTTAGATGGCTGATTGTTTTCTATGGGGTCTACTGTTTATCATTTTTCTATCTCCCCCATTTTTTCTAAATTTTAATTTAAAACTCATTTTCCATGTCTGTGCATTGGTTATTTAATAGGTGCTTCTATTTTTACCAAGACACTCTCACAAGAGCTGTTTGTATCGAGACAGTGATACTATAATTAGGTGCAGCGCTGATATGATGATTCTTTGTGCTTCTCTCCTGCGCTTTGCAGTGAGGGCCAGAGGTGGAGAAGCATTAATAGTTTTGGTTACAATAAAGGAACGTGATGTCATAGAAAGCAAGGGACTTGGTCGAGGAGAGAAGGGCCCGGTGAAGTCCATGTCCTGGGAGAGAGTTCTGTCTGAGGAAACATGCAGGCTGGGGTCTGGGGCCAGGAGACCAGGGTGGAGCCTGGGGGCTAAGTGACCAGTGTTGTGGAAGGGCTGGGTTTGCCCTTAGCAAGTCACTTAATTACAAATATGCAGGTTAAACTGTAATGATAAAAACAATGATAACAATAATAGTGATAATAATAATTATAACACTTACTGTCTTGCCAGATCTTGTTGCAAGAGCTTTCCATACATGTCATTTCATACTTTCTGAAACACTGAACCTCTTAGTGGCTTGCTGCTCTCTTTTGGAATATGAAGGCAGTAATTAACTAGCCAACGGTCTTGCAAAATAGAGGCATTGTCCTTTTTTATAGACTATGACATTGAAGTTCAGACAGGCGCAATGGATTGCCAAGATGTCTCAGCTAGTAAGGGGTGCCCTGGCTGCCACATTGTTTCGTACCAGCCCAGTGTGCTGGCCAAGGCAAGGAAGCTGGAGTGTGAGTGTATCTTACCTCGATGGTTAGATGTTACCTAGAACAGAACACCTCACTGATTTGCTGGCTTCCTTTTTCATAATGTGTTCTTTTGTGCTATAGTTACTGCCTATACATAACTTTTTAATTCTAGAATTAACAGTGAGATGAATTTAATTCCCTCACATTGTATATCATGTACTCAGTCAGTACTTCTTTCTTGGCCTTTTCACTGCTTTTCTGTAGAATGGGAATAACCATGCTACGCTGATAAAGTATTTGCATGCCCTGCTATTTGCAATATGAAAAGTGGGGAGAATTTTAAACAAAGAAAAAGTGCTAGACTGTGTGTGACTTGAGGGCAGGGTCCATGATTTGGTCATTCTTGTATCTCCCACCTCCTGGCATGTGGTCAGCTCCCAGTTGATATTTGTGGAATTGCACTAAATTCCTCATTGTAGAAGTAAAAAAGCCCCAGATTCACCTCCTTGTCTAGCTACCTCTATAAAGCTTTGATTATTGTATGTGGCATCAGAACTCTGTCAACTGTGATCTCCCTGAGACAGAAAATGGCAGCTCCATCCCTCTTCCTGTGGGCTTCAATGATGCACCCCACTTTCTTCCAGCCATCTCTGTCCTTGCCAGGACTCTTTTAATTTCTAGATGGGTATTAGGTTGTATAAAATATACACATCCATGCATATAATGGACTAAACCTCAGCCTCCAGTGTTATTAATGCCATAAATGCACGGGTAACTTGGTCTCCCCTGTTTTTCTTTCTGTTTGCTCATCCACATAACTTGCTTTCATCTTCTTCCCCATCCCTTTTCTCCTACTTTCATGTGCATGTAGATATACTCACCTTTTTTCTATTGCCATATATATTTTTCCAAAGAAATTATGGAGTAGCTGCCATGTATAAGCTATAAAACATAACCTGCTATAAAAAGTACAATATGCTGGAGGATAGAAACTCTGCCTCATTATCTACGCAGCGTGTGAGTCTTGCTGCTCCCACCCACTCTGTGCCCCACCTGAGCGGGGAGCCCTCCCCAAGGGTGAGAGTCCCTTCAGGGACCCGTGGGGTCTGCACCTCCAGATTTTGATGCCTGTGCACCCTGGGCCCTGGAGTATGTGTAAGCACATTTCAATCCAAGGAATAAGAGGGAGGTTAGCCTAGCAGAGCCGGCGAGGTGGCAAGGGATGGCCCGGGAACGTAGCTGCTGTGCTGCCGACGACTGTGTTGAGGAAATGATGCACACTGACTCATTCCGTCCTCGCAATCACACAATGAGCTATAGATATTACTCAGCCATTGTACTGCAAGAAGCCATGAACATGAGAGATGGGGAAACAGAGACGCTCTAGGCACCGAGGACAAAAGCCAGTGACTGGACAGTTGTAATTCAAGCCTGGAGCCTCGCTGTCTGTCTGACAGTCCCAAGGTCAGGTGCAGCCATTTCAGCCATAGGCAGCCCTTGTATTGTGGCTTCAGCCAAATATTTCTACTGGGATCAGTCCAGGACTCACCCTCATCTCCAGCTGCCTCATTTGCCTAGCTCAGAGATTTACCTGCCAGAATAAATCTGACTTCTTAAACAATTTTAAAAAATCAGGAGATTTTAAATCTGCAAGAAATTATCAGGGAAGTATGGCCTCAACATTTAAATGTAAAAATGCTGGCGCCTCCCAAGACTGAGGTCTGAATTTTTCATGATATCTAAGAGATGTGCAGACTATTTTGAAGTTACATATTTAAGAATCTGAAAATAAAGATTTTACTGGCAATTGTCTAAACTCAAGACAGTCATAACCTCACTTTTGAGGAGAAGATAGTTCATCTTCTGTATAAATGGCTCCGACGAGGGTATCTGAGACTCTGAGATACGGAGATGCATCAACTCATGACTCTGACGGTACAGCGTGATATATTCACCCGTGCGAATAGACACGCACACTCTTTCATGTTTATTTCTGTGCTGTCAAAGTCTCTGCCTATATTTTTTCTCCCTTATCTGTGTCCTAGAGTACAACCACCCGAGCACTTAACAAAAACTTCTTCATCCGATACAATGGTAAAAAGAATCTCTTATGTTTGAGGATCTTTTTGTAGTTTTCAAAACACTTTCACTTTTTTTCTTACAGCTGATCTTCACATTAATCTTACAAGGTACACGTTACACATGCAATTTTACTGATGATGGAGTGGTTAATTGCTGGCCCAAAGTCACACAGTGATAATTGATGGAGCCTGATCCTTGTTTATGTCTAATGCCTTTTCTATTTATAAAAGTGGCATATACTTATTGTACAGAATTTATAAAATATAGAAAACCCATAAAGAAGAAAACATAAATTATCTGAAATCCCACCCATTTAGACATAAGCCGATATTTCGGTGTATATACCACCAGTCTTCTTTACATGAATATAATTTTTTCACAAAGTTGAAATTATACATGCTGCTACTTGTAACCTACTTTTTTACTTGTCCACATTTTTCCTTTTATTAAATAGCTTTCTACAACATCATTTGTAAAGCATTCACTAAAAAAGCATTCTAGCACATGAGTGTACCACAATTTAATAAACACCATATTGTTAGCCATGCAGGTTATGTCTGTGTCTTTGAGCACATCTTTTGTACATATCTGTGATTATTTCCTTCAGTTAAATTCCAGAATTCCTGGGTCAACATGTGTGTATATTTTTAGGGCTTTTGGTCTTCCTTTTGTGATCAAATTATGTTCTAAAAAGTTGTACTGTCAGATGTATGATACTGTCTGTTTCACTACATATTTGTCACCATGGAGTATTGCCGTTTATTTTTAAAAAATAGATTTTTAAATTTTTTGATATTAAACTTTAGTTTTAATGCCTCTGTCTTAATTTAAGTATCTGCTCATAATGGTGGTTATAGGGCAGCAAGATAATTATAGAGTCTTATATTGATGAGACTAATGGTTCTTTGGCTTTGCCTGCAGATCTGAATGATGCCAAAGGACATTAAGAATTGGCTGAACTTGGATTTCTCCCAGGGCTTGGCTTATCAGTCCCAGGGTGTTAACTGTTGGACTACCTTTTTACCTTTGGTCATACACCTCTTCTGTCCTGTGTTTAGGACAATACCGTTGATTCTCTATGTTTGCATAAATGGCATCAAAAGGAGAAAATGACAATCATCATTACTATGACTTCAGATTCGAGATTTCTGCTCTTTGACTTTTAAGCAGAATAAAATGTATTTATATATTCATTTCATCATTTAAAACTGCATGTGATCTTGGGCAAGTAATTTCTCCTCTTTGGCCCTAAATTTTCTTCGTTATGGGATGGAGAGGGAGATGACCCAAGGCTTCCTTCGTACTCTGCAAAGTTTCAGGGAGACAGAATGCATGTTACAGTTGTTTGCAAATTATAAAATTCCTCATGATGGTGTACATTCTTTTGTCATAACGTTGGCATTTCACAAATATTTATGAATGAATAAACTCTCCCTTTGTTGTTCTTCATTCTAATAACTTAGTACAATTTATAGAGAACAGGTTTATTGAGCAAAGGGAATGCAGCCCAGGTTCTGTCCAAATTCAGAATTGGTGGTACCTGAAATAATGAGATTTTACTGTAGGCCTCTTTCGGATAACTCCAGTATCCCCGTGGTGCTCATCAATTTGGTTTCCCGCCCACAATGCCTCTATTCCTGCCATGTGGCTGAGGTCTTCCAGAGAACTGAACGCACCTTAAAACTCTTGAGGCCATTTCTCCTGCCTCAGAGTATTTTCTGCACAAATCTGCCTTTGCCTGTATTTCTTTTTATGAAACTATATGAACATCATTGGGAAAGGTAAGGTTAAATATTCCACAGGGTGTAAAATTCCATCCTTAAGAACCAGAGCTCCCAGGCCAGGCGCAGTGGCTCACGCTTGTAATCCTAGCACTCTGGGAGGCCGAGGCGGGTGGATCGCTCAAGGTCAGGAGTTTGAGACCAGCCTGAGCAAGAGTGAGACCCCGTCTCTACTAAAAATAGAAAGAAATTATCTGGACAACTAAAAAAATATATATAGAAAAAATTAGCCAGGCATGGTGGTGCATGCCTGTAGTCCCAGCTACTCGGGAGGCTGAGGCAGGAGGATCACTTGAGCCCAGGAGTTTGAGGTTGCTGTGAGCTAGGCTGACGCCACGGCACTCTAGCCAGGGCAACAGAGCCAGACTCTGTCTCAAAAAAAAAAAAAAAAAAAAAAAAAACCAGAGCTCCCATCAGCACCGTGGAGAAGTCATTTGATACTCCTTTGCTGAAACATTCATCAGTAAAATAAACTTCTAGCAAACATTTACTGAGTACCCACTGTGTACCAGGCACTGCAAGACAAAGATGAATCAGAGAAGCCCCTTCCTCTGCAGGACTCATAATCTAG
>RJWJ010016373.1:0-34587 GCA_004363605.1 Indri indri
AAATTAATTGGACAGCTAAAAATATATATATAGAAAAAATCAGCCGGGCATGGTGGCGCATGCCTGTAGTCCCAGCTACTCGGGAGGCTGAGACAGTAGGATTGCTCGAGCCCAGGAGTTTGAGGTTGCTGTGAGCTAGGCTGACGCCACGGCACTCGCCCCAGGCAAGAGAGTGAGACTGTCTCAAAAAAAAAAAAAAGAAAAGAAATATAAAAATGTTTGTTTGATTTATTTTTTAATAATAGTAATAAATCTACTACATGTTAATAGAAATAATATTTTTAAAAATTTATTTTATTTTTCTTTTAGGGATGGGGGTCTCACTGTGTTGTCCAGGCTAGACTAAAAATAACATTTTTATTAAAGTAATTGTATTTTCCAAAATGAAATTTAGTGGGAAGAGTGACATTGTTTTACATTTTTGTACATCTCTTTAATGTCTGGCTTAATAGAAGACAGTTAGATTCTTATCTGTTTCTGCATTGAGGCATACAGTTTTATTCGAAGTCTGTAAAAACAATCCAAGCTCTCAAAGACACATACTTGGAAAAGGCAGGAATATTTTAATTATCCTTTTAAATAACTGTGGACATTTTTCTTTGAAACCACACTGAAACCCAACAAGTGGTAGTTACAAGTTCGTTGTAAAATGGAATCTGAAGCCATGTCAAAGAACTTTACATGCTCTTACATAAAAATCCATTGGTCTGTCTTGTACTTTGAGTGGATCTACTAACTATGAATGAATTTTTAAAAATAGATGTAGGGGGTTCAAGTGCAATTTTGTTACATGGATATAGTGTAGGGATGTGAAGTCTGGGCTTTTAGTGCAAAAACCACCCAAATAGTGTTCATTATACCCCGTAAGTAATTTTTCACCCTCACCCCCCTCCCACCAAGTCTCTAATGTCTATTATTCTTCTATGTCCATGTGTGCACATTATTTAGCTCCTACATAGAAATGGGAACACTGTGCATGATTTTATAGCATCATGCTTGGTCATTTGGAAAATATTGTTTCACCGAGTTGTGCAGATCTTTCAAATGTTAACACATTTCAGTAAGCAATTATTTTTAAAAAATTATATTTGTTAATGTTAACATCTGTCTCCAGAAAAATCTTTTGGTATTTAAGTTCATAATTCTAGTGTAGCAGCTGGATTTTTTCCAACAAAAATATAGTGTTCTATGAAAAAGGGTAGTTCAGCTCACAACTCAAACAATAACATAAATACTTTTCCTCAACCATTGTACCTTGATATGCAACAAAATATGCATACTTCCCATTTTTTTCACAAAGAATATTAAAAATAAACATGGCTATGATTTGAATGTTTTTGTCCCCTCCAAAAATTCATGTTGAAACCTAATCCCCAATGCAACAGTATTGCAGGGTGTGGCCTTTGAGAGGTGACTGAGTCACAAGGGCTCCTCCCTCATGAACGGGATGGAGGGAGTTCACCCCTTTTAGCCCTTCTGGCTTCTGCCATGTGAGGACGTGCTATTCTTCCCCTCTGGAAAATGCAGTGTTCAATGTGCCATCTTGGAAGCAGAGAGCAGCCCTCACCGACACCAAACCTGCTAGTGCCTTGATCTTGGACTTCCCAGGCTCCGGAACTGTGAGAAATAAATTTCTGTTCTTTATAAACTACCCAGTCACAGGCATTCTGTTATGACAGCACAGATGTGTCTTTATCAAGACATCCTTAAGTGAAACTGGCATTTTTTTTTTTTTACTATAAACACATCACAATGATGTATATACTTGGTGTTCCTGCCTTGATTCATATAAGGTGCCAGTAGTTTTACCCACCGTTGCTTTCAGTACAATTGTCAATACAGTGAAGAAGGCAAATGTAATAACATTTTAGTATTATTGTGAAAAGGCTCTTGACCTCATGGACTGTGGCTCCCCAGGCATCTGCAGATGCCACTCTGAGAATGGCTGCTTTGTGTCCTGCTGTGCCTCCACAGTGTTGGTAGCTCCGTAGACCACTCTGTTTCTTTCAGTGTTATTCTAATGGCGGAAGTATTCTTGTTGGAAGGCACTGTTCCTCTAAAGTTTAGTGTTTATTAAAAATGGAACACAAACCACAGCCAACTCAGATTTCACTCAAACAGTTGTTATGTGACAGGAATTTTGAGTTCCTGTGGACAGGGGCATTGGTGCAGGAATGTGCACAGTAAAGCCATAAAGAAGCCCAGGCCTGTGCCCTGTCACAGGCTCGCTGCAGCTTTGGACAAGTCACCTCTTTCTCTGGGCTTCAGAGCTCTCCCTGTAGGTAGACACATGTTACAATTCTCTGTAAAAAAATTAATGATTCTATGAATGGATGGATGGATGGATAGATGGATGGACAGAAGGAAGGAAGAAAGGAGGAGGAAAGAATAGGGGTTTAAGAAATATATTAGGAACAAATTTCAAACACATGAAGGTTCCCTGAAAAGGAGCAGGCTGCCTTCTGATGCAGCTCTCACTGCAAGAGCTCAGGTAGGTTGGGTGACACTTCTCAGAGGTGCTGGAGAGGATGTTAGACTATTTGACACCTGCTATTCCTTCCAAATCTAGGATGCTATGATTCCGTAATCCTCTTAGACTGTGGGCACCTGCATATCTACCATGTAAAAGAACTTTTATTCGCACATATCAGTAATGCAAATGTTAGGAGTAACATTGTGAGGCTTGGGATCATCTGTCCATTATTCCCATAGTTATTTACACTGCACGGTACTTTGCTTACTTTTTCTGATTTGGTAGGAAGCTTTCACTGTAGAAAATGTAACTATATTTGATAATAATAAAGGAGGCTTCAAAAGCAATTATATAAAAGAATGAGATTTCTAACCTTGTTTTCTCTCAGTGGTTCCCAAATGTTAGTCTGCTTAGGAATTTGCAGAGAGACTTGGGAACATGTCTGCTGGGGACATGTGTTGTTAATATTCTGTGTGACAAAATGGGAAGTATGTAGAAGGAGCTTCGGTCGCATTTGTTGGAGTGCAGACTCCTGGGTGCTGGTCCCATCGGTCCCGTAGCTAGAGCAGTGGCCTCCAACTCTGGCTGTCCAGCACAGTTACCTGTAGAGCTTCATGCAAGTTTCTGTGCTGTGGCTCGACCCTCAGAGATTCTGATTCACAAGTCTTTGGTTAGGCTAAGGCATCCTACAGCTTATAAACCCCACACAGCACCTTTGGAAATGCAGCCTGGTTGGAGAGGAACTATACTGTATCAGAGGCTAGTTCCTGCTTTGCAAACCAAACTTGTAGAGAAATCTTTATCCCTTATACCAAAGCCAGCAGGCTCCTCAGGGCATGCCATGGCCTCAGACTTCCCAAAACAATGCAGACACTCTTTCTGCACAGGGAGAAATCGAAGGTATGGAAAAGCAGATTCTGAGTTTGAACCAGAAAAAAGAAGACCTGTTGGTGGACTTCAAGGCCACTGTACTAAACCTTCACCAGCATTTAAAGCAAGAACAAGAAGAAGCAGGAAGAGAAATGCTATCAGCCGTAGCACCCGAGGAGGGGAGAGTGGCAGAGAGGGACGCTTCTGAGTGGAAGGTGGGTATGGCTGGGTGAATGCTGGTCCCATGTTCCACGAGCACGTTGATGGGTAGCATTTTTCACCTGAAAAAACTGTAGCATCTCTGTCTATGGGCTATAGGAAAGAAATTTGTTTTTAAAGTGGAAATACTCCACCTGGGGTTGTTTACCAGTGAATATAATCCTCAGGGTGTGTCTCTTCTGGACTAAACCCAGAATTCTTATGCCTGAGTTACTTTCAGGCGTACTCATGAAACTCCACCGGCAGGTGGGTCGAGCCACCCTTGGAAGTGTCCTCCTACAGAAAAGTCAGCCCCTTGCAAGCTCAGAAATGGCCCAGTGCCTTTCTAAGCTCACTCTGAATCCACTTCAGTGAATCACGTTCTTTAATTGTTTGGTGAGGGGCCACGGGGCGGAACGCCAACGCATGGCCCTGAGATTGGACAGCGTCAGGATATTTGGCTGGATGAGCTGAAAGGTGCAGGACCCAGAGGCTATTTATGTGGGTGGGCATCTCAGATAAAGTAAGTAAAAAATTAGCTACACAAAAATGCAGTCAGGCCAGGATCCTGGTGACAGTGAAGGGCAGCCCGACTGCAGGTGTTCTTGTGCTGTGCCTTTCAGGTGAACAGAAGAGGCTCCATGTCTTTCCTGGCAGCAGTCGAGGAAGAGGCAGAAGAAAGCTCTGTGAAGAGTGAAGTAAGGAAAATTATTTTCTCGTTCAAGTTTGTTAGAACCGAGTCTCTAAAAGGAGGTCAAAGAAAAGATCTTAAAATAATGGAAACCTAAGGATTTTTAAAATTAATGTTGATATTTTTAAAGGATGACTGAAGTAGTTCTCTTGTGTTACTAACATTCAAGTGCATGTAAACCTACTTCACCACGTAAAAGTGGGATAAACGTAATTCAGACACACTCGTTGGCATGGGGAGAAGATGAAGAAGTTCTCTGTTGTATCCTGACTTCTGAGAACTTTCTCTAAATTTTGAGAGTATGCTGTTTGGTCGTCACTCCTGGTGTGATTTTTAGAACTTTTTTCCCTCACATTTGAATTACTTTTTTGGTCCAAAACAGTATTGCCAAGGACACAAAGAGTTGTGTTAGCCACTAATACTGTGAATTCTTACAACTTTATTATAACTGGTTGAATGAGACATCTACAGGTATCCATCCTGATATCGAGTGCCATTTCATACTTTACAAACAAAACTTATAGTGGGTGTTATGCCAAAAGGAAGAAAACTGAAGCAAATTATAGTTTTTCTGACTCACATGTAACCACTAGCCGTATTTTATGCTCGTTTTATAGATTGTTAAATAGCGCCGTTGTCACACAGAACAGACCTAGAGTATAGCACCAGGACATGGTGGAACTGGCTGGTGAGACAAGGAAGGGTACAGGTTTACTGTGTTCTTTGACCCTCAGATAACTTTGCAAACTGATTATGCCCCTCTGCGGCAGAGAGTATTGTGAGAACAGAGGAAAGACCAGGGCCAAAAAAGAGTGCACTTCAGTATGATGTTAATTTAAGATACGTGTTTCCTTCTGAGCTGATGTTTACAGTATTTGTTGTTTATATTTGACAACAACAAAAAAAATACATGTTCATCAAGGTGTTTTTTTTAATTGACAAGTAGAAATTATATATATTTATGGTGTGCAACATGTTTTGATACAGTATACGAGGGCTGTCTGGAAAATATCCAGCCATTGTTAATATAACAAAAACAGTTACATAACTGGATACTTTCCGGACAGCCCTTGTATGTATGTATACATTGTGGAATGGCTAAATTGGGGAGCTAATTAACATATGTGTACTTACCATTTTTTGTGGAAAATGGTAAACAGTATGGAGGTATCTCAAAAAATTAAAAATAGAACTACTATATGACCTATATAGTAATCCCACTGCTGGGTATATATCCAAAGGAAATGAAATCAGTATGTTGCTACTCTCTTAGCAATTCTTAAGTATATATTAACTGTAGCCACCACAATGTACAGATCTCTTGAACTTGCTCCTCCTAACCGAAATTTTATGTCCTTTGACAAGTGTTTTCCCATCCTCCCAACCTCTGCTTGCTGGAAACCATCATTTCACTCTCTAAGAGTTCAACTTTTTTTCACTCCACATATTAGGGAGATCACATGATATTTGTCCTTTTGTGCCTGGCTTACTTCACTTAACAGAATGTCTTCCCAATTCATCCATGTTATTGCAAATGACAGAATTTCCTTCTTTTTTAAGACTGAATAGTTTTCCATTGTGTATATAAACCACATTTTCTTTATCCATTCATCTGTTGAGATACACTTAGGTTAATTCCATATCTTGGCTATTGTGAATAATGCTACAGTGAACTTGGAAGTATAGATATCTCTTCAACATACGGATTTTATTTCCTTTGGCTACATACCCCAGTAGTGGGATTGCAAGATCATATGGTAGCTCTATTTTTAATTTTTTGAGAAACCTCCATACCATTTTCCATAATGACTGTACTAATTTACATTCCCACCAACAGTATACAAGTGTTCTCTTTTCTCCACAACCTTAACACTTGTTATTTTTCGTCTTTCTGATAAAGGTATTCTAACAGGTATAAAATGATATTTCACTGTGGTTTTAATTTGCATTTCTCTGATGAGTAGTGACGTTAAGAATTTTTTCTTATACCTATCAAGCTGTTATTTTAAAGATAGCATTTAAGGTTACATTTACCAAAGCAGATTAAATTCCTAAAGCACTGTTTTAAAGATCCCCTTTGTGTGACGTGAGCCGCATCCCTACTTTTATTATTTTTAAAAATTATTTATCTATTTTGAGACAGGGTCTTGCACTGTTGCCTATGCTGGAGTGCAGTGGCCTCATCGTAGCTCACTGCAACCTCAAACTCCTAGGCTCAAGCAATCCTCTTACCTTAGCCTCGCGAGTAGCTGGGACTACAGCCCTGTGCTACCACACCCAGCTAATTTTTCTATTTTGTATTATGGGATCTCACCCTTGCTCAGGCTGGTCTTGAACCCCTGGCCACAAGTGATCCTCCTGCCTCTGCCTCCCAGAGTGCTAGGATTACAGGCATGCACCACCGTGCCTGGCCTACATCCCTACTTTTAAAAATACTTTTTAGGCTTCAGGAAGATAAACCACACTTGGGAACATGATTTAGTTAGCAAGAAATATAGATGAAAAATGGGGGGAGTGCTGGAGATAAGGGCTACGGTTACACTGCCTGGTAAGCTGAGTCTTGTATAAAAGAGGTGAATGAGTAGGGTGCTGGTTATGATGGCTGGAAATCACTTCTCTTTGCTAACCAATTGGTTACTGTGATAGAGTGGAGACAAGAAAGCAGAGCCATCTTCCCAGGCTTGGCCTGTACTGTGGAAGTATGACAAGGACATGGAGGAAGATGGAGCATCCTCGTCCTCTGGAACTATCGTTCAGGTGACACGGGTCCGACCAATCACATTTGGGGGTGGGGGCAGGAAGTTCTTTTTGTAGGACTTTCTCCTCTTCCTCCTTTCCTTTGGTTTTCAATCAGTATCACCCAAACCTTTAAAACACCCATCTGTGGCTCAGATAAGAATAAAAGAAGAATAAGAAGAATTGAAATAAGGGGTAGTAAAGAACTATCTTATTTGAAAGAATTCTTAGGGAGGGAACCTGCCTGGGCTGAATTTTTTTTTTTCAGTTGATAAAAATTGTGTATATTTGTGGTATACAACATCATGTTTTGAAATACGTATACATTGTAGAATGGCTATGTCAAACTAATTAACATCCTCTGTCTCCTTCTCTTTTTCTGTCTCTGTGGTTGCAGGCTTCCCCCAACAGCCTGGCCTTTTCTTCTCTCGGTTTTCTCTCTTAATGATTTCATTTCCTCCCACAGCTTTGGTTGGTACCTCTATAACAGTGATTCCCAAATACAAATCTCCAGTCTTGACTTCTCCCTGAAATCTATTCCACATTTCTATCATTTTAATAGACTTCTCTTTTTGGATGGCATTTCTTCAACTCAAACCCATTTTTCTAACTTTCCTTTAAAGCTTGCTCTTCTTAATTTCTCAGTGTCCTCTAATAGCCCCACTATTTTCTCAGACGTAAACTTAAGAGTCCTCTTAGGTACCTCATTTTTCTCACTTTTCATATCACATCAGTGGTCAAATGATGTCTACTCAGTGCTTACAATCTCTCCTTCTTCCATGATTTTTGCCATCATCCTATTTCAAGCAATTGTTAGTACTTCTCTGGACTTTCGGAGTAGCCCTCTAATTGGTTTTACAACCTCCATTTATTTTTCCTAATACATCTTGTAAAATACTAACTGATGACTTTTCCTAAAACAAATCATGCTAAGCACCACCTTAAAACCCTTCATGGATTCTGATTATCTACTGAGTAAAATGCAAACTTAGCCTGGCATTCCAGACTTTTCATGCACCCCACCTACCTTTCCAATTGTATTAAAGCTTTTCCTTTAATTCTCGGTTCATACCTTTCTGATAGCAGTTATTGTTTTCAGTAGAAGGAGCTGAAAAGATACTAACATTTTGTTAGGAAATGCTAAATGCTTTATATACATGATCTTATTTAATAATCATGAGCATGAGTTTTATTTCTACTTTAAAGGTTAAGTAACTGAGATTCAGAGAGTTCGGATTAACTTGTCCAAGATCATGAAACTTCTAAGTAGAGCAATCAAGATTGGTTGGTTACAATATCCATATGCGTCCAGCCACACTGTGGTAATTACTTGTATACATGTCGTTTTCCCATTGGTTGACCTTGTTAACCTTAGAAGTAGGATTGCTGGGTCAAAGTATATATCCATTTAAAATGTGACAAACATTGTCAGACTACCTTCTAGAAAGATTATAGCAGTGTTACTCCTAGTAATGCGTTGAAGTGCTTGTTTCCTGACTCCAAACTGATATTTGGTACTGTCAGCCTTAACCAAATTTAGCCAGTGGTTTAAATTGAATTTATATTCTAAAAATGTTGAATATCTCTTTAGATGTGTGTTAGCTTTTGTGACTCATCTTTTATGAATTGCTTATTCATGCCATCTACATAGGGGTTGATATTTTCCTTACTCATTTGTAAGAGTAATTAATATTTTAACGATTTAATGATTTACTTTGTAAATCATTATCCCAGTTTGTCATTTCTCTTTTACTTAGATTGTGCTGTCTTTTGCGGTTCATATTATTTTATTTTTTTAAGTTGTCAGTACTAACATTCTTTTCCTTTCTTACCATGCTTTAAAAGTTCTTCCCCACTATTAGAATTTTTATGGCATATCTTTTACATTTCAATATTCGATACAATTAGAATTCATTGTTAGGAGTGAGACAAGTTATATTTTTCGTGACATGCTTTGGTAGTTGTTCCCAAACTTAATAAATTCATCTTTTCCCCCATTATTTGAAATGTGGCCTTTATCATATAATCTCATTTAAATTCTCATTGGAATCTACTTAAGTACCTAATTCTCTGGATTCCTTTTGTGCTCATTAAGAGGAGAGTTTTGGATAACTTAAGTCTTTTAAATAAAGACGAACCTGATGAAGTTTATTTTCTTTTCTTAATGAATAACTATTTTCTAAATGTACCTGACTTTACTTGATGTTCTTGTGATTAAAAAGAAAAAGAAAGTAAATGTACCTGACTTCTCTGGACACTGTTGCAAGTAGGTGATTTGTCAAATGAGCAGGCCCAGGAAGAGTGTCTCATGTGGCACCAGGGCAAGCAAGACCTTTCTGGAGCTCTGATTCTTCTCTTTGCAGGAGGCAGATGGGAAAATAAGCACCTGTGATAGTTCCATGGCGCAAATTCTTGTACCAGACTCACTAAACACTGAGCAAGGCCCAGAATTTTCTCTGCCAAACCAAACAGAAGAGGTAAGTCTGAGTCAGTAACCACCAACTGCTCAGAGACCGGGGCTAGCACCCAGAGATGACCAGTTTTCTGTGTCCTGCAATAAATACCTTGTATGTCAAGGCAAGTGTTAGTAGTGAACTTGAAATCTTCCTATGTGCTGTCAAGCTGTAGAAGGGGAAGATTTGTCATCAGATATGTACATAGAAAATAAGGGGCCGGTGCAATGGCTCACACCTGGAATCCCAGCACTTTAAGAGGCTGAGGCAAGAGGCTCATTTGAGGCCAGGAGTTCAAGACCAACCTGGGCTACATAGTGAGACATTGTCTCTACAAAAAATAAAAAAATTAGCCGGGCGTGGTGATATATGCATGTGGTCCCAGCTACTCAGGAGGCTGAGGCAGGAGGATTGCTTGAGCCCAAGAGTTTGAGGTTGTAGTGAGCTATGATTGTAGCACTTGCACTCCAGCCAAGGTGACAGAGCAAGACCTCATCTCAGGAAAAAAGAGAAAATAAGCATGGCATAGAACAGTTAAACACTTTTCACTCGTTCACCATTTGCCAGCATGAAATGGTCTTTCCATTAATGACTACCTCTTAATCTGTAGATATAATTTATGGGGGCAATGAAAATGGAGAAGGGCTAATATTGATTAATTAATGGCCTGTTACGTAAGTGGCATTTATATTTATTTAATCCCTAGATTGTATAAGATAGGTTAATACCCGTCATATGTTTACACATGAGGAAATCAAAATTCAGGGAGTAAAAATATAGCTAGTAAACAGGAGGGGGGGATGGGAATGAGACTCAGAATATTCCAATCTGCTTTCCTTATTTATTTTTTTATTTTTTGAGACAGAGTCTTGCTCTGTCACCCAGGCTAGAGTATAGTGATGTGGTCATAGCTCACTGCAACCTCAAACTCCTGGGCTTAAGTGATCCTCTGGCCTCAGCCTCCCAAGTAGCTAGGACTACAAGTGCATGCCACCACACCCAGCTAATTTTTCCTTATGTTTTTGTAGAGATGGGGGTCTTGCTATGTTGCTCAGGCTGGTCTTGAATTCTAGGCCTCAAGTGATTCTCTTGCCTTGGCCTCCCCCAGTGCTGGAATTACAAGCATGAGCCACTGTGCCCAGCCCAATGTGCCTTCCTAATTCGAAATCCTGTACCTTGGTGGTTCTCAAGACAGCCTTCCAGGGAGGCATTGTTTCCCAAGTTAGTTTTGGTGTTCATCTGGACCTAAAGCTCCATGGATCTCACTGAGTAGCTCCTGAAAAAGATGCTGGCATGCTTTTGGTGTGTTTTATTTTTTAAGTGTTGTTTCTCTCTTCTTCCTTTATGCTGAGTTTTATTTATATATCTTTTCTCCCAATCTTTTGTCTAGTCTTACAAAAAAAAAAAAATCAGATGTAGCTTCAATAGTGTTTTAGCTTCAGTGGTCACACTGTGTAATATGTTTCCACAAGTGTGGATAGTCTTTAGGGTCTTCTGCCCTGACCATGTGGATAGTAGGTAATGATGACGATGAAGAGGAGGAGGAAGGGAAAGGAATATAATAAAATATTTACTGATTGTTTATTATGGGCCAGGCACAGGGATTTTACATATGTCATCTCTTCTAATCCTCACAACAGCTCTGTGAGGTAAGTACTACTGTTATCCCACTTTACAGATAAAGAAATTAAGGCTCAAAGAAGTAAAATGCCCAATGTCATTTAGCTAGTAAGGGGCAGATCTAGGATTCAAACCCAGATCCTTTTGCCTCTGGGTTTAGAGCCTGAGCTTTTAACTATTAAGCTCCAGTGACACTGTCTTAAACTGATTTGTGTATGTGTGTATTTGTGTTTTCTTCCTAACTCAGAACATTTGCAGAGTGGGAGGGGGATTAGTGGATTCTTGGAGCAGAAGAAATTGTTAGGTATTACCTTTTACTACTATAGGAGGGAGAAGTTAATCCCCTGATTAGCTTTTTACTGGCTCCAAGTCACCTTTCAGTGACTGTCTTCCTGCCTTTTACTTATTTCCATCTCGTGGGCATGGCACATCACCAAAGACAGGGAAAGTTTGACCAATGCAGGCCTTACGGGGAAAAAAGGGAGGGAAAGTGGGAACTCCAAAGAGACCAGCCAGCCAGTGTCATCAGGTGTGTATCAGCCTCTGCAAACCCTTTGTTTCAGAGGTTAAGTGCATTGACCACATGAGAATTACATAATTTTTAGCAAAATTCTGAGTCATCCTTGACCTATATTACAACAAAGAATGAATATTTAGTAGGGAGAGATGTGAAACCCAGGTAGGCTTGACCTCACAGAGTGAACTACCACATGCCATTCTAGTGGCGCGTCTCATACTTGCCCATGTGCAGTTCGGTATTGCACCTCGGGTCGGCAGTTTCACATTTTATAATGTGAAGGGAGTGGGGAGATGTGCAGGTGTTTGCAGAATCCACTAAAATATTAAAGAGTAAATCTGAAGGTTTGGCATGTTGGCATGAAATGTAGCTATACCCAGAAAATTAACTTGCATTTTAACTGCTAGCCTGTTGCTTAGATCAATGATGCTCTGATGCAGAAATCAAGCAATGTGATTCACTAGCCAAGAGGCTAACACACATACTAGTGGGTTGGTGAAATTATGTAAAGAATGTGGACTTGTAGATGCCAAAGAATAGTGAAATCAGGAATTGAATTCTGGTTCTACTTACTAGTTATATGGCCATAAGCAGTCTGAATAGCCTCCAGATGGGGAAACTGAGGCTTGTGGTGTGAAATAATGACGTGGTGTATGTATCACACTTAGCATACTGCCTGGCTTATATTCAGAGCCAGTAAGGGTCAGGTGTTATTAATTTACAGCTACGTTGTACAGAGAACCTAATTCTTATTTAATAAGAAATACTTGTGGTAGTACTTTTTAGCCCCCCCCCCGCCCCGAAGTGTACAGTTATAAAACACTCATTTAAATAATTTCTGCTTTTAGAATTTGAGGATTTCATATAGACAAGATGTTTTTGGTAAAAAACAGGTACTCATAATTTAAAAATCACAACAAGTAACTTGGGCACTTCTCAGAAGCAACATGCAGAAAATGGAGGTGGTGAGCTGATTAAATGTTCTGTGTGCTTGGGTTTCTTTGACTTTAAAAAGAGGTGGCTCAACTGATCCCTGGCGGGTTCCTCAGACCACTTTCAGCTGTTGAAGTTCTATGGTTACAAATATTCTCTTTTTTTTCTGTTCCCCTTTGGATTCTTTTCAGGTTCAAATAACTAGCAAATGAAGCCCAGATTAGTTACCCAGCTTGTTTGTTTCTCATTAATTCAGTGAGTTAGTAAGAAAGCAAAACAAACAAAACAACAAACAAACAAACAAACAAAAAATATGCATGACATAGAGGAGGTGCTCAAATAAGATTTTTTTTTTTCCGAGACAGAGTCTCCGTCTTTTGCCTGGGCTAGAGTGCCGTGGCGTCAGCCTAGCTCACAGCAACCTCAAACTCCTGGGCTCAAGCTATCCTCCTGCCTCAGCCTCCCAAGTAGCTGGGACTACAGGCATGCGCCACCATGCCCGGCTAATTTTTTCTATATATTTTTAGTTGTCCGATTAATTTCTTTCTATTTTTAGTAGAGACGGGGTCTCGCTCTTGCTCAGGCTGGTCTCGAACTCCTGAGCTCAAACAATCCGCCCGCCTCGGCCTCCCAGAGTGCTAGGATTACAGGTGTGAGCCACCATGCCTGGCCAAGATTTTTGAATAAATAGAGTTGGTAAATCTGTTCTTACTGGTTAATTAATTAATATCAATAGTTTGTTATCTCAGGTGGCAAAAAGGGGATCCCAAAATCTTTGTCACTAAGATAGAGCAATATCTGAAAAATGGGAAAACAGTGAGATGACTAGAAATTGATGTTGAGAAGTGAAATCACACAACCGTTGCTTTGTGTGATTAACCAGGTTTTAAAAAGAATATTGAAACAGGTGTATCCAAGTGTAGCCTGGACTGTATATGAAGTTCAGAAAAAAACACGAGGTGAGGGAAGACTTCCTTAAGAAGGTGATGCTTAAAAATTATAAAAATAGATTAATGAAGGCAGGGGAGAAATAGCATTTTGGCAGAAAAGAGCAAATATATGTGAACTTAATAGACAGTCAGAGGGAAAATGTACAACCCAGAGACACTTCTGCCAAACCAGCTTTCATCATACTCATCACTGTGTGTGAACATGGAAGGTATTTTCATATCTTGCATGTTGTTGTTACCACCTACCAATTTTCTTCACTCTATTATTGCACTGAAAGTTCTGTGTTAGCAAAATTCTGCAAACATCGAGAAATGTGCATTTGCCTTGAGATAAGGTATGCATTTGTAGCAATCCCTATTAGAAGTCTGTCACTTGGCCAAAATTGGGCTTTAATAGATGCTAACATTTTGTTCACAAAGTTTTATATAGAAAACATTGTATTTTATCATCATTATAATTAATAAGTTATTTGTTGAAACCAATAATTTTGTAGAGCAAAACACAAATCCTTATTCCTAAGGAATTTCTCTAGAAGAATCGGTGTACTCTTTCAGTATTCTGGAGATGGAAAGGTGAATACAGTGGGAGGCAAATATATCCTGTATCAAATCATCTTATACCTCTAAATTAAAAATATCTAATAGGTAATTACTGGAATACTTCCATTTGGTGTCTGGGAGAAATGTTTCTATTGGATTGATAAGCAACCCAGTTATTTCAATATAAAAAGAACACCCCACACTTTCTTTATACTATAAACATCTAGTCCTCATCTCAGTAATATTTGAGTATCTAGAAGGTGAAAGTCTTTTTAGGGTTTCTCTTTGAGGAATAGGAGAAAAGTTTCTAGATTACCCTACTGAAGTTCATTACTTGGCTCAAACTGTTTTTAATAGAGAAAAGTTTAGATGAGTAACAGTAAGTATGTTTTAACAAAAAAGCTAAAATATTTTATAATTTAACAACTTGAGAAGATGTTAGGTTAATATTAAGTGTGTGGTGTATTTCATTGTATTCTCACTGTTGTGTAAATATCGTTTTTGTTTTGTTTTGCTTGTTTTTCTATTTGAATAGAGTGCCCAGCAATGTAAGCATTGCTTAGTCACGTGTCATGCAACTTTAAACACTTGCCAATTCCCTGCAGTGTTCAGACACACACACACGCCCACACACCCACATTCTCACCTGTCTCCTGGGGCTCACCACCTAATGAACTGCGCGCCCGTTCGCTTCCCCTGTGCCCGGGAATACTGTACCTGTGTACATGAAGAGCGGCTGCTTGGAAACCTGTGGCACCAGGTCACGTGACTGTTGCTATGAGTGTGGAGGTGCATTTTTCTTTTCTTTCTTCCTTCTTCTGCCCTTCTTTTGTTTCTTTTGCCCGGGGAAAATGTTGCAGGTTCACAGGTCTTTGCAGGCCCAAGTCTGAAAACTTTGGACTCCTGGCTTTTCACCACTGGATTATCTCTGGATCTGTTTTAGGGTGCCACACCTCCTGTCACGGCTGCAGCTCTGGACTCTTCTGACGGGCAAGGAGCCTTTGAGGCCACAGTGGAGAAAAGTAGGCCCGAGCCTGCAGAAGTCCTCCATGTCTGCAAGAGCCAGGTGGCCAAGCTGGAGCTGTGGCTGCAACAAGCCAACGTGGCATTGGAGCCGGAAACTTTAAACGCAGACATGCAGCAGGTGGTGGAACAAGAGCTGGTAGGGTGCCAGGTAAGACTGACAGGTCAGAGTTCATGGTTTGTCGGTTCACCAATCCCTGCCAAGACTGGGTGAATTTCTCTTAAAGCAACAGTGTGTTTCTTTTGGTTACTCTGACCCTTACATCTATCTTGGCCTCAACTTTTAGTTCTCAGAGTAATTCTTTGACGTGCTTTATGTAAGCGGCTTATTTGGGGAGGCGGTAGTGGGGAAGTGCTCAGAATCTAGAGTCCACATCCAGCTCTGTCACATTCAGTGTGGACTTGGGGAAGTTCTCAGCCTCATTTTCCCATTTGTAGGCTATCTCATAGGATTTTTGTCAGGATTAAACAAGATGAGGTATATAAAGCAGTGTCTGGTATATAAAGTATATAAAAAAGTACTCAATAAATGCTGTTATTTTTATTCATAATAATAAGTACTTAGAATATTCATCAGAAATGAAACTGAATGTCCTGATATGCAAAATTGCAGATATAACATATAAGGACTTTGTGACCATTTTATTAGGAATGCTCCTAGTCTGGCTTGGGAGGGGCAAGGATGTAAGCTTTCTTGCCTTTAGTCGCTTTGAGTAAAGGTTGGGATCTCCATATCCCTCGAGGGAGGGGCTAAAATGATGTCACTGCACCAGTGTGAGTATCACAACAGCGGAAGCATTCTAGCTGCTTGCAAAGACGACTCCCCAGCTGTGCTCAGGAGACCAGCCTTGGCCTGCTGTCTCTGCCTTATTGGCTTGTTTATCTGCCAGAGATGAGGACATCCTCTTGTTTCAGAGTACTGGCCTGGCCGCAGAGAGCTCTTCCTGCTGCAGCTGGTTATGTGGTTGGGGGTAGCCTGCCCTTGACCCAGAGGCATGCGTTCTCCCCTTCTTCTACTCAGGCCCTGGTCTTACAACATCCAGGACTGCCTAGTGGGACAAAAGGCAGACGGGCTGACTGGCACCTCTGACCCCAAAAGTCAGTTCTGGTGGGGTGGGTTCATTCAAATACTGGCCTTTCTGCTTGGCCTGGCTGATGGGGCGCGGGGTGGGGGACACTGTGAAAAAGAGTGTAATACGGCACAGCGACGCTACGCTAAACCGAACCCAAGATGTTGCAGATTTGGAGTCCCAACCACTTTTGGTCATCTCGGATCTGTTTGCCAACTGATTGTCTACCCACTGGGTAGACCCCAGGCTAGTTCCTTGATCATCACAGGAATCCCGTCTTCATCGCCACTTGCAGTGCGTTAGACTTGAATTGGTGCCCAACCTTTTTGGCACCAGGGACCAGGTTCATAGAACACAGTTTTTCCACAGATTGGAGGTGGGGAGGCAGAGCTCAGGCAGTGATGCGAGCGATGGGGAGCAGCTGTAAACACAGGTGAAGCTTCCCTTGCTCTCCTGCTGCTCACCTCCTGCTGTGCAGCCTGGTTCCTAACATGCCTTCCATCCGGATCCGCACATGGGGACCACAGAGTTAGAGGATTTGGGGGCTGCTCAAGGAAAAGGCATGACCACCAGGCGGCAGAAGCACCCAACAAGCTTTATTTGGACAGTTTTGACAGGATTGTAATTACGGGGGACCAGGAAGCTCTTTGCAGCCAGAGACCTTCCAGAGGTGAGGGTGGGGCCACCACCCCAAAGGCGGGTAGAGCAAGGGAACTCCCTGGGGCCAGGAGAACTGGAGAGGGGGCTCATGTGTCTAGGTGATGTCTCAGCACAATGGAGGGTCTCTGGGTCAGAGAGCTTGAAGGGCAGCACAGGCTTGGGATTTTTTTATACCCCCAGGGTTTTGTCTTATCCACACTGGCAGATGTCGGGCAGTTTTGCGGGATATGCAAAGCAGGCAGGCTCCAAATGGCTAAAAATATGCTTATCAGGGCTGTATTTAAAGCCATTGAATATGTAAAAATTTGAGTTTGGCACTGGCGGGCTTTGAACTAACGGTTCTGACATGCTGTGAAAAAAATAAATGACATAGGGGCCGACATATACAAGCCATCTTTGGCTGATTTATATAACAACGTAACACATAAAAGTTAATATTCAGACATATAAAAAGCCTTAAAGTGGCTTGGAAAAACATTCCCAGTGGGAAAATGGCCAAAGGACAGGAGCAAACAGATCATCAGTGAGGAAAAATTATGTTTAGTAATTTAATATTTGAGAAGAAATGTTTAGCCTTGATTATTAAAGCCTTGAATTAAAACAGCTAGTGTTTTGTTTCTACATTACATTAGCAACAGTTATATCATCCTGGCAAAACTCTAGAAAAATCGATCCTCTAACTAACGTCTGGGAGTTCTAACTGGTGCAGTGTTTTGGGAGGTCAGCTGTCAGCATGTAAAATGTTCATCTTTTTTGAGCTAATAATACCATTACTTTAAATTTACCTCTAAAAATTATCCAAAATGAGAGAAATAATTATGGCAGCACTAATCACAAAATTGAAGAATTGGTAACAGCTTAAGGGATAACAAGAGGGAAGTTAAGTGAATCATAGAATATCAATTGTCAGCTATTAAAATGAGAATTATGAAGCATATGTAGACACATGAAAAAAGTGTATATAAAATAGTTCAGTGGGAAAAAAACCCATAAAATTAGAGTACACTTTGTTTATAGCCACTCTAAAATCTATGACTATATATTGTTTAAGCTTAATAGCATCTATGGAGGGTATAAGTAGGTAGTCCTTCTTCATCTATGGGGCATACATGCCAAGTCCCCCAGTGGATGCCTGAAACCTCAGATAGTACCAAACCCAACATACACTGTTTTTTTTTTTTATCTGATAACACAGACAACTACAGATTTGCTATCCCTTATCCAAAATGCTTGGGACCAGAAGTGTTTTAGATTTCAGAGTTTTTTGGATGTTGGAATATTTGTATATACATAAGATATTAATATCTTGGGGATGAGACCCCGGTCTAATCATGAAATTCATTTGTGTTTCCTATACACCTTACACACATAGACTGAAGGTAATTTTATAACATATCTTTAGTAATTTTGTGCACAAGACAGCATTTTGACTGTGACCCCTTACGTGAAGTAGGGTCTAGAATTTTTCATGTGTGGCATCATGTTGGTGCTCAAAAGTTTCAGATTTTGGAGCATTTCAGATTTTGAATTTTTGGCCTAGGGATGCTCAGTGTGTACTAACTAACAGGCCAGGTAGCAAAGACAGCATGGATACACTGGGCAAAGGGATGATTCATGTCATGGGTGGGACAGAGTGGGACAGCTCAAGATTTCATCATGCTACTCAAAATGCCATGTCATTTAAAATTTGTGAATTATTTATTTCTGGAATTTTCCATGTAGTATTTTCGAGCCATGGTTGACTGCAGGTAATAGAAACTATGGAAAGCAAAACCGCAGATGTTAGGGGGGGACTGCTGCAATTTGCTTAGATGAAGGAGCTAAAAGATACATTATTTGAAAATTTTTTTTAAGGATAGAGTTTTTTTCCTTAAGTTTCTCTCAAGGAACTGAGCTTGTTCTTAGTCATGCACTGAGTTTTAGTGCAAATGATCACAGTGCTGGAATGTTGGCATGAATGCCGCTGCTGTGTGCCCAGCCAGTTGGCGTGGCTGCATGGGCTTCTGAGCCCCAGGAGAGGGCAAACTTGACCTGTTGTGGAGGAATACAATGACCGTGACTTACTGGGAAACTTACTTCATCCTGCTGATTTATTTTTAGACTTCTGTGTAAATTGGCCGGTTGCATCAATGACTAAATGATTCAGGTTCCAAATGATTTCTTCCGGGGTCATGTTCTGATAGTTTGGAGGCTTATTTGGCTTGAGAAAGAGAAGGAAAAGAACAAGGGAAGGCATTTTCAAATAGTTGTGTGGGATTCTTTTTTTTATTCCTACTCGGCACTTGGATTGCGACATGAAAGGTTAGGAAGATGGGGGAAAAATAAGAACAGTTAGCACCTTTTAAGCACAGACTATATATCAAGCACTGGCCAGAGTACATGGATTTAACTCATGCTTTTAAGAAAAAAGCACTCTCCAAACCCTGCTTTCCTCTAAACTCCACAAGAATCAACAACACAGAAGACTTCTGTTACCGAATGTGGGGTTTTTCCCCATAGACCAAACGGCAGACACCAGCTTAGTGTCCTTTAATTCAGGTGTGATGCTGTCTACCTGGAGATAGTGTCAGATGCCACAGGTTGGGGGCTCAGTCCCCAAGGCTGTCCCCCTTGTCCCAGACACTAGTTAAAAGTCTGAACCGCTGCAGCTTCTGACTGACTGGCTTCAAGTTGCGGTTTCCACGACCCCTTCCCTCTTTGGGTTCGATTAATTTGCTGGAGCAGGTCACAGAACTCAGGGAAACATGTTTACCAGTTTATTATAAAGGACATTACCAAGGATACAGATGAAGAGATGTGTAGGGCGAGGTATGGAGGAAGAGGTGCAAAGCTTTCATGCCCTCCCTGGGTGCACCATGCTCCAGAAACGTCCACGGGTTCAGCTATCCGAAGCTCTCCAAACCCAGTCCTCTGGGGTTTTTATGGAGGCTTTTTTACATAGTCACAGTTGACAACCGCATAGAAATGTGGTTGGACAAAAAAAAACGCATGATCTAAACCCAGCAAAACCGGTCAGTTCAGATTGTTCTTGGCCTCTCTGTGCAACATTCCCTCCTCCAGGGTATGGGGCAGGACCCTCCCTGGAATGAGGGTCTTTTGACCCACAATCAGATTAGAGTCCTTCCTTGGCCAGGTAAAAGGAAGACACAAGCAGGTCAGAAAGAGAGATTCTGTCTCCTGAGGTCTAAGCACCCAACATTACAACAAGGACTATGGGAGTTACAAGCCAGGAACCGTAGATGAAAACCTATATATATATATATATATATAATACCACAACTCATTAACTCCTCACAATGACCCTAGAGGTAAGTTCTGTTATTATCCCCATTTTACAGATTACTAGAGGCAGATCCTACAAAGTAAGGTGCACATGTTTACGCAGCTACTAAGTGGGAGGGGATCCAAACCCAGGTGGTCTAGTTCCAGCGCCTGTGTCCTTACCACTGTGCTCTACTAGATGCATTCTGCTGTGCTTTCTAAAGTGATTATAGAATCATTCACTTAAATTATTTTAGAAAGTGACATCTGCAATTGGGGTTGGTTTGGTTGCATTCCTGCTGAAAAGCACAGGAATTATGTAGAAGTTTTTGTTTTTCTGAGGTCCCTTCCATCCTGTGTTTCTGGCACTTCTTGTATACACTTAACTAAAAAGAATAAGTCTAACTTATTTTGGGGAACAATACTTGTTCAAGACCAGTGCTATGAATAATTAAATGATTTTATTTCCTAGGCTATGCTAACAGAGATTGAGCACAAGGTTGCCTCTCTGTTAGAGAATTGCAAAGATCAGGGCCTGGGAGATAGTGGAGCCACTCAACATGAGGCCGAAGCACTTTCCTTGAAACTAAAAACTGTGAAGTGCAACTTGGAAAAAGTCCAGATGATGCTTCAGGAGAAATACAGTGAGGATCAGGTAAAAAAAAAAAAAAAAAAAAAAAAAAATGGCTATGTATAGACATCCACCTCAATGTACATATATGGCAGACCCACCAGAAGAGAACTCTGGGTAGAAGTGATGGACATACTTACAGAGAAACTATCCTAAGTATAAAAGAATTACTCATCTTAAAACTGTAGATAGGTACACTGGCTTTTGTTATTTTTCATTTTACTATGCAGTTTTCTTATCTAGGTTTTTGCTGGTGATAGTGGTAGTTTGGTTTGGGTTGGTTTCATGGGGTTGAGTGTTCTTGCTGGTAATGATGTCTAGTGTAAAGCTTCTTCATAAAAGAAAGATGTATTTTAAAGGAATGTTGTGATTCCAGTTGACTGGAAAACGAAGCCTTTATAGATAAGATTAAAATTTGACATCGGAAACACAAAACCTGTTTCCAGGGTACTTTTATTATTCATTTACGAATAGTTATATAAACTGATCAAAGTATCATACAGTTAAAGTGTTCTCATGATTTTTAAAAGCATTCTGTGTTTATAAATGCAAATGTGCATAGCTATGAGTAGGATCTTACTATATAAGATTTGCATCCATACTTATGGGTGGTTCCTGGGAACTTAACATTCACAGAAATAAGATTGGCTGCAGATACATAAGCCATATAGTTCCCCTTTCATCCTAATATTTTCTCTCTTTTTTAAAAAAATCTACTTTAGACGTAGGGGAAATGTGAAGTTATAAGCATAATACTATTTCCCATCTTGATATTTTAAAAACTTTGTTCTTAAAGTTAAAAGACAATAAGTTTCCTTGCTTTTAGTAATTCATTGGCTGAATTAGGTTAAGGAAATAAAATAATCACTTCATCAAATGTAGCAGTTATTGAAGTTGTTATGAAATAAGTACATTAAATCATAGTATAGAATTATAATAAGTAATAAAATACCATCAATACTTTATATAAAACTATCCCATCATATAGTCCCCATTAGAATTGAGACAAAGTGAATTTTTTTAAAAAATAGTCTGCCATCATGAAATTTTTTACAGCATCCTACCATTCTAAAGAAACCTTCAGAGCATCAGAAAGTACTCCAGCCAGTTAATCTTTCCGAATTGGAATCCATTGTAACTGAAAGGCCACAATTCAGCAGACAAAAAGATTTCCAACAGCAACAGGTAATTTCAGCCTCCAACAGTTGTAAGGACAAGAATAAAGCTTTCTATATGGAATTTAGAATTTCCCTTTGGACTAAATACTGAACTGCCATTGGAGTGTCAGCTTATGTAACTGTTTCAGAATGTGTTTGTGTCTTTGTGGTGTTTTTCCATGTGTATAATGTAGTTTAAATAATAGTTATTGTGTGAATATTTTAAACAGGGTTTTTTTCAAGATAAGAGTCTCACTCAGTCACCCCTGGTAGAGTGCAGTGACGTCATTATAGCTCACAGCAACCTCAAACTCCTAGGCTTAAGCAATCCTTTTGCCTCAGCCTCCCAAGTAGCTGGGACTGCAGGCACCCACCACAACACCTGGCTAAATTTTCTATTTTTAGTAGAGACGGGGTCTCACTCTTGCTCAGGCTGGTCTCGAACTCCTGAGCTCAAGCAATCCTCCCACCTTGGCCTCCCAGAGTGCTAGGATTACAGGCATGAGCCACTGCGCCTGGCCTTTACATAAGTTTTTGAGAAGTAAAAGTTAAGAACAAGACAGCAAGAAAGAGAAATAGTAAATAATGATTGAGGAATTGTTTCAAAATTATATTATCTCAACAGAAGAAACTCCTTGTGTACTAATTCAAAAACTTGATTGATTGGACCATTTGAATCTTATTCAATTATAGGTTCTGGAGTTAAAACCAATGGAACAGAAAGATTTAATCAAATTCATAGAATTTAATGCTAAGAAAAGGTGGCCCAAGTATTGCCAACATGATAAAGATACAACTGAGGAATCATCTGTAAGGTAAAACATTGTAAAATAGTTGGACATTCAGTGGTTTTATGGTTGGTAAAATTAAAAATGTTTCTTTTAAAATTGCTCATAAAACATTGTCTGCATAGCATATGAAATTTTTTATATTGATTATTCTTTTCACCTTTTGTTCTTCCTCAAAAGCAACCAGGCATCTAGCCCAGAAAATGATGTTCCAGACTCGGTTTTGTCACCCCAGGGCCAGACTGGAGACAAATGGCAGTATCTACATCATGAACTGTCATCAAAGATACAGCTACCTCTGCCTCAGCTTGTGGAGCCTCAGGTCAGTCTGCGTCCATACTGGGTGTAAATAACCTGTTTATCTTTGAAAACTCAGAAAGCGTGCATTGAATAAACATATATGTTCTGCATTAGGTAGCAGTTTATTCCCAGAAAGCAAAGATGCCAGGTGGGGTTTTCACTTGGCTGACATTCTTTCTCAATCCTGGAGACCTGTAGTAGGGGCCCCGTTTTGAGCTTCTCTACCATCCTGGGCTTCCCAGATCACGGTTCTTACTACACCGTCCACCGTTTGTCTGTATTTCCTACTGGATGGTCTGAGAAGAAGGAGCACATCTGCCTTGAGTGCGTAGCACAGTACCCTGGGACATCGTAGACCCTCAGTTACAATTTGTTGAGCGAATAAATGAATGAATAATATGTGTTTTAAAAAATGCTTTGTAAACTTACACGGTGCTATATGAGTATCATGCATTCATCAAAAGATTCTTTGGGATCTACTCTGTGCCAGCCCCTGTGCCAATGGCACCTGTTAATCTGTATTCTCTCCACATGCCATATCACTACCATTGCAGGTTTATTCAGGCTGGCCACTATGCCAGCTGCTGCTGGCTTTCCGTCCAAACAGGGAGCAGGTGAGCAGAATAGCGCCGTTGCTCACAAGTCCCAGGCTTTTGCCTTCCACTGTGCACTCAGACCACCTGGGCAGAGGTTGCCAATGCTTTCCCAGTTCCCCAACTGGTGGGAACTTTCTAGGTCTCATTTTTTCTGCCGAGAACCTTACTTGAGCAATTAAAGTTGGATCAAACTTACTGGCTGGGCTTTAGTCGTGGTTTCTCCTTGTTATACACACTGGAACATGTGTATAGGGCTCTTTCAAAGAGCAGAACTCCATTCAGCCGTTCTTTCCCCAAGCAGAGTCCTCTGCCACCCCACCTTATTTCTTTTTATATGTTAGCTTTCCAATTTGAGAAACTAACTGTATTATTCTCCCTTTGAGAATCACAGCTCATTTTCAATACTTACTTAGCTTTTCAGTTAACAAATCAAGATGCAAACCCATCTCCAGAGCTGACTTCTATTCTAAGAGCTGTACCAGGAGTCAACTCGTAAATAAACAGTAAATGGACTAGTAAATAAACAGCTAATCTTGTATCATCAATATCATTGCCACTAAATTGGAAGATTAGTGATTTTATTTCATTTCTCAAAGTACATTTTCTCCCTCATTTTGATATCTAAATGGACCCTCAAGTGTCTAAGCATAACCAGTCATGACTTTTCAAAGCTGTGTAAAATAAATATAATTTAAATTATTTTTTCTTATGAATGATAAGATAGACAAAAACTCTCACCAAGAAGGTAACTGGGAAGACAGCATGCTAAGGCATTTTTGCTGTTTACATTAACAGCAGCAGAGGCTCCAGCTGTCACTAATAGGGTTTCCTTTTGTCAAATAGGTTGCCACAAATAAGAGTATTCTACCCAGTGTGAGCATGTATAACTTTAGATACCCAACAACTGAAGAACTGAAAACCTACACCACCCAACTTGAAGACCTGCGCCAAGAAGCAAATAACCTTCAGATGCAGGTAGAAATTGTGTATTATGTATTTTCCTCATTGCAATAACATAGAAAAAGAAGGGAGATTGTATATTATCATTGTGAATTGGTTGCAATTTTCTTCATTGAACAAGTAGTAGAACACACGATGGAATGGGTCCTAGAATTGCAAACAGAATTTATCTTGCTTGCTAACTGATAAATTTCGTAGTGGTTGCCTAGAGCACTGTGTGTAAAGGATTCTGAGTCCAGGGTCCACAGGAAAGAGGATAGTGATTGATGAGTACTGCCTGCGGTGGTGTTCGGGACAGGAAGCATGAGGAAGGAAGGTGGGGAGGGAGTATGGTCACAGTTTCCAACCTTGGGGAGGCTTAACGCTGGGATGGTGTGCTGGGTAATGTGAGGTATCCATCAGAGAGGACAAGAGAAAACAGGGCCCAGGTTGGGGTGATTACTAGCTGAGGCGTGCTCCTAAATGACTTGGAGCTGGTCAGGGGTTCAAGGTGACTGTGGGTAAAGAAAAAGAGTGGTTCCAGCAGCTTCTGCTAAAATGCATCTGTGGCTCCCAAACTCAGCAGGGCACAACTACACAACACCGGGGACCTTTGGAGTTGCACATCCAAGGGTAGCCCTGACTCTCACAATCAGCCCATAAATGACACTCCCACCTCGCCTTGCTCCACAGCCCACCCCCGTCTTTAAGACACTGTACCTCCTTTTTTTTTCTTTTTAACAAATGGAATCTCCCTCTATCACCCAGGCTGGGATGCAGTGGTGTGATCATACCTCACCGCAGCCTTGAACTCCAGGGCACAACTGATCCTCCTGACTCAGCCTCCCCAGTAGTGGGATTACAGGCATGGGCTGCCGTGCCAGCCTGTACCTCCTCTTTCTAGTCAATCCCTTCAAGCTTCTCTTTTGTGTCTCCTTTCCATTCTCCTTGCTGTACTTGATTTCACTAACCCACTTTCCCCTACATTAAAATATGGAGGGCAAGAAGCCGTGGGAAGAGGGACAGTGAGATTTATCCAGGACCACGCCTTCACGTGGATGTCCCTGCTAAGGAAGTCCTTCAACTCATCATCGACTTTTTAATTCCATTCCACAGTCAAAATACCTAATATTTCCTAAACTTATTTCTCAGACTTAAAACTCTTATTTATTCTGCTGCCTGGTTCACAAAGGGTTTGAAACAACTGACTATTTTTTAAAAAAAGCATACCATAGATTATAAATCGTGATGGAAACCAGGGAAAACATAGGTTTAGGAAGCAAGGAATCCTAATAACTTATTTTTTTCATTTCTCCTGTTGGTTTAGGGAACCATGACAGAAGAAACATATATAAATTTGGATAAAAAATTATTTGAACTGTTTCTGACCCTCAGTCAGTGCCTCGGCAGCATGGAGGAGATGCTACAGACACCAGGGCTCTTCAGGGAGGATGTTTCTGCCCAGCAGGTGCGCTACGAGGTAGGGCGCGTCTCACGAGCCCACGTGTTGGCCATTATAGCAGCCGCACGTGAAGCCAGAGCCGAAGCCTGTTGGTCGGAGCTCATTTACCGTGTCTTCCTTCCTCTCTGCTTCGCAGACGCTGGCTCTTGAGTTGAAGAAACTTTATTTAGCTATGAGTGACAAGAAGGCTGATCTTTTGAAAGCCATAACTTGGCCTGGCAAGAACACCAACCTGCTCCGTGAATGTTTTGACCATCTCCAAGTCTGCCTGGAGCACACTCAGGCTACAGCTGCCTCTAGAAGCAAGTCCCTGAAAGCCGGCCTCGACTATAACCACAGTTATCAGGTACGATTCTGAGCTGACTTTGGCACTGTTTTAAGTTACAGCATGGACCCCTAATTTCTGTTAATTCCTATTCTCGGTGGCGTGCGTTACTGGAAATTGTTAAGGAAAACAGTGAGGCTCTCCTGTTGCTCATGGTTGGAGACCATTTGAAAATGAAGCCTTTTCTAAAGTCTTGAATATGAATTTTTTAGAATGAGCTAACATGTTTCTTTTCTTGAAAAGAAAATTACATTTAGCCATTTAATGATTGTTATAGGGGAGGATTAGTATTTAAATTTCTAAGCCAGGAGGAGCCATGAAAGTTTTTGAGCAAAGGAATAACGTCCGTGTATGTTTCAGGTAGCTTGGTCCGGCAGTTGTCTAAAGTGGATTGGAGAGGGAGAGACCTGAGGCAGGTAAACGAGTTAGGAAGCTACTAAAATTGTCTAATGAAAAATAAATGAAAATACAATACCACTTATGAATGAGTCTTACCCATAAAAAGCCTGAACCCGATCAAGCTTCTAGAATCCAAGTAAAACAGGCACAAGAGAAGAATATGTTAAACAGCACTGTGGGGGTACAGTCTGCCAAATCCAGACTGTGGGAAACTAAAGAACAAATGACCCATTTCTTCACACATATTCAAGAAACAAAAAAGAGAGGTGGTAGGACAGCCTGCAGGTTAAGAGAGACTTAAGACATCTTAATCCAGCATGACACATGGACCTCATTTGGATCTTCATTGAAACAAACCAAAAAGAAAATTATAGACAGAGAAATGTGAACCCCGTCTGGATAGTTAACCATACTAAGGAATTATTGATTTGGAGGGATTATATTGTAGTATTTTTAAAGGGAGGAATCTTTATCTTTTAGAGATAGATGCAGAAACATATACTGATGAAATGACTTGATATCTGGGATTTGCTTTAAAATAGTCCATGAGAAGGGAGATAACATGAGGATTTCTCTATTTTTTATATGTTTGAAATTTCAAACATTAGAAAAATCAGCGAAATATTGGGTAACAAAAGCCTAAATGAGATTGCTCAGTTTCCTGCATTTATCTTTTTTATACAGAATGAAATAAAGCGATTGTATGATCAACTCATTAAGAATAAGACATCTTTACAGCAGTCTTTGAATGAAATCAGTGGCCAGAGTATTGGCAAACAGCTTCAGGTAATCAAGTCAAAATAATTCAAACTGACCTAACTTGGGGGACCGTAGAGCCATGTATATAAGCTGTGCCTCTGAACCACTTCCTTCTGTGAGCACCTGCGAGGCTTAAGTAAATAAATCAATAAATAATGAAAACTATGTTGACCTTTTAAAAACATCTCTTAAGTCGTACTTTCGGAAGCACACGATAGCAAAACAACAAGAGACCATTTTCACCTATCAACATCACAAAAATTTAAGTCTGCCCAGTGTTGGAAAATGAGACTCTCATCTTCTTGGTAGGGGAGCTTCTGGGGATCATTTGGCTATGTATCAGAATTTTGAGTATACATCCTCTTCCATGCAGCAATAATTTGACTTCATTTATTCAGCGAATATTCATTGAAGATTCACTACATTCAGGCACTGTTCTAGGTGCTGGGCTTGCACTCTTCCTAAGAAAATAAGACAAGTGTATAAAGATAAATGTGTCATAAATATTCAAGGGTGGACCTGGTGGCTCTATTAGAATTACAAACTATAAATAGCCCGAGAGTCCATTAAGAGCTATTGCTAAAGCAGTATGCACCCTTACGATGGCACACCATGTGTCTGTTTCAAAGGAGCCAGATATGTGTGTGCTGGTTCGAAGGGATGCTAAAGAGCTGGTAAGCAGGCAGTGCTGACCTCAGGACAGAGCGCCATGGTGCAGTTCATCAAGTGTAAGAATAGGCATATGTGCCTGCCTTGGTATATGCAAGGAAAGGGGCGGTGAGAGAGGGGAACTGGACATTTTTCCCTTAATTCCCTTCCATCCTGTTTAATTCTTTTTTAGCGAATGTGCCTACTTCTCTGACTTATTAAAGGGTTTTCCGTCTTGTATTGTCTCTCCCTTAGAAAGCAGATGCACATACAGTGGAGCTGCAGAACTCTGAGAGCCGAGTAGCCAAACTAAGAGATGAAGGGGAGAGACTTCATTTACCTTATGTTTTACTCCAGGAGGTTTACAAATTAGAGGTATGCCTGAGGGGAACACATTCACACAGCACTGTGGTTGGAGGGAGTTGTTCTTCATTGGAATTATTTTCCTGGTTGGGTGACAATGCTTGTGTGCACCTGCTCCTCTCTTTTTCAGGACGTACTTGACAGCATGTGGGGAATCCTGGGAGCCAGGTACACGGAACTCACCAGCCCTTTCATCACTGAGAAGCAGCAAGATGCCCTGCTGCAGGGCATGGTGGAACTAGTTAACATCGGGAAGGAAAAGCTTGTTCAGGACCATTTACAGCAAACCAAAAGTAAAGTTGCTTTACAGGCTCAAATACAAAATCACAAGGTAAGACCACAGGTCATTTGTCCTCTTCATAGACCCATAGTCTTATGGTGTTTCTGAATGTGAACAGAACCTGTCCATTTTCTTCTTCGGTGAAATATACAGCATTCATTCTTTTAATAAACATTTATAAGAGTGGCTTGGTGTACACCAGGAACCCTGGTAAACTCTAGGAATAGGATTGTGCGTAAAAACACAGTTCCTTATTTTCATAGAGCTTTCAGCTGATTGAGAAGACAGAATTTATCAATGAATCTTTAAACAAATTTAAAATTAAAATTAGGACATGTTCTGTGAGAGCATTTAATAGAATAAATTGACTTAGGATAGAAAAGGCTTGAACTGTAATCAAAAGGAAAATGTATTATTATATAGTATAATGCTACAGTAAATCCTTTTCTTTTTCCATTTAACAAAAAGCTCTTGATCACCAGCTAAAGATATGCAGTAATCAAGGTAGTGATAATAAAAAATGGTATAAGACATTGTCCGTACCTTCAGCAAGCTCATAGTCTAGGGCCTTTGGAAGGTAAAGCTTCGTCTAAGAAAAATTTGGAAGGTAAATATTATATCAAGGATGGAGGGGAAGAGGAGAAAATAATAATATTAATTATCTACAGTGTGCCAGGCCCTTTGATAGATGCTTTTATGAGCCTTTCTATGTATCCTCTTCAAGGCATAGGAGAAGGGATTCGTGCAATATGGGGGTCCTTCCAGATAACTAAAGGAGGCAAGGGATTGTAAATGGACGAGAACCACCTGAAGTAAAGCCTTCCTCTTTAAAGGTTCTTGAAGTACAAATATGGGAACCTTTGTGGACCAGAATTCCTATAAATGCCCATCAGCAAATTCCCTTTATTTAGCTATTATGTTGAGAAGTTAGAGCCAGGGTTTAGGATCCCTGTTGGTTGAATATGTGGGCTGCTTGGGTTTGCACATCTGTCCATCTAACTTATTGTCTTGAAATTCATCAGCCACATTGGCATCTGTCATCATCTTTTTTTTTTTTTGAGAGATAGGGGCTTGTGTTGCCCTGGCTGGCCTAGAACTCCTGGGCTCTGTCTCAGCCTCCCGAGTAGCTGGGACTACAGGCACATGCCACCACGCCTGGCTGCCACCTATCTTTTTGTAATGTTTTTAAAACTCAAAACAACGGATACAGAAAGATCTAGCTGGAAATTGAAATTGACTAACAATAATGTTTGCCATTTAAAATGGATTATTTTGTGGAAAATATTACTTAAGGATAATATTTCTTCATAATTTGTTAAAATTCCTTTAGTGTTCAAAGATTAAGGGATCCATTTCAGTTTTGTTTTCTCATGTATTTGAACTCTACACAGGTGTCCTGGAATTTTGGGATTATAAAACAAAATCCCTGGGTAAAAACTTGAAGTAACTTGGTTTTTTAAGATTTTCACAATTAATAATTAAGTAAATACTAAAACTTTTTCCATCTTACAGGTTTTTTTTCAGAAGCTTGTTGCTGACATGTTGTTGATCCAAACATACTCTGCCAAAATGTTTCCTTCTTTGTTGCAAAAGAGAGAGACATTTTGGGCGGAACAAGTAGCAGAAGTTAAATTGCTAGAAGAAAAGTCACGCCAACGTGGCATGAAGCTGCAGAGTTTGTTGCAGGTATTTGGGTTACTTAAACTTTGTCCTGAAGCTGGGGATTCCTGATTTTCAGCCACCTCCTCCAGGTGTTGAAAACTAGTTATCAATAAGCTATAGTTAAGTGGGAACACACCAGTGAGGAATGTAGATGCCTATTTAGTTCTGATTGCTACTCCCCGAAGGAGAGCTTGGCTGGACTTTCTCATACACAAATTTGAGATGGTACGCCATATTTCTGCCTTTTAGGTTTACGTATGAATAAGCAAAATTGTAAGGACTTTGAGACCTTGAAGGGATCATGTGGATGAAACAGTTAGTGGTTCAGACACCGTACTCCTTCGGGAAAACAGGCTCAGCTGTTCTGTTGTTAGAATGGATTTGTGACAATCTTGTCTCAAAGCTAAGAAAAAAATTAGCCATGCATAAAGCTTCTCAGTTTTAAGGTTTTCCCCCCTGACTTATTAAACTTTTCACAGCCAATTACTAGCACATAAAGGAAATAAACAAAAAAGAAATATTCAGCTTGATAATGTAATATGGTGTTATTTTATGCTAACAAAATTTATTTTCTACTTAGTGTGTCAAATTGATATTTATAATATTATTTCATGGTATTTGAAAAAAAAAAAAAGACTCCATGGGCCCTATAAAAGCCAAGTGACCCACTATGTGAATAGATAGGAGAATTAGGTTGTTTTTCCAGCAGATAATTTTTAGTGTCAGCAACTTGGCTCTGTAGTGTGCTGGGACCCTGGCTGTGGGCTTCTGTGGAAACAGAGGACAAAGCAAGGGTAAGGCACTTGTACTGCCCTGGTGAAGTGAGAGCCCACGCTCCTCAAACAGGCCCACGTGGCACAGGAGAACAATGTTCGGCAGGCTTGGGCTTAGAGCAGGGAGTGCGAGAACAGCCTGTTAAGAGCTTCTGTTGAAAAAGGCTTTAAAAGTTAGCTCTTAGCCTTTCCAAATAAGACAAAGACTCTCACATGGCTCTGAGGTCTCTACAGAGGTGCTAAGAGTATCCTCTAACTTAATTGTATTACTCCCTTAATCATGTTACCACTTTCACGAGGCAAGCATAAGACACTAATGCCAACTGGATTTCTAAAAACTATGCCCTCAAAGGCAATGGAATTGTTCTCCATTAGACACAAAGCTCATACTAGGGTGGGGCACATCTATCTCTCAGAAACACCCAGAGTCTGTGCCTGAATTCTGTGTGGTCTCGGTGTTCGTTTTTGTTTTTATGATTAATTCTGTCATTGTCTAGAACCAACCTACAAAAGGGCTCCCACTGATTTTTACGTTCTTAATTCTGTAGAAATGGGAAGAGTTTGATGAAAACTATGCCTCTCTTGAAAAGGACCTGGAGATTCTTGTATCTACATTGCCCTCTGTGAGTTTGGTGGAAGAGACAGAAGAAAGATTACTGGAAAGAATTTCATTTTACCAGGTATTTTCACTTCCATTTAAGTTGTCCGTAGCAATCTGTTTTATTTTGTATTACTTTGACCAAGTTGCTTGATTTCGAAGGTGAGCGATTTGCATTGAAATGGAATATTGTTCATCACACAGCTCACTGTTAGATGTATTCGGGGAGACTGCAGATGTGATTGTGAGCTCATCAGCGTGGCCACGTCTGGCTTGAGGTTAAGGACCTTGGTTTGAGTCCTAGTTCCATCACTTACCACTTTTGTGAACTTTAATGACCTGTGTCTTTAAGCCTCAGTTTCTTTATCTGTAGAACGTAGATAATCAAGCCAGTGATACCTATCTCAGGAGGTGGATGTCTGTGGGCTACTGGTATAGAAATGAGCTGAAGAATGGAAAGAATTTTGTAAACCATAGGCCTGTAAACCAATATTTAGTTTTATTACTATAGTGAAGCCCTGATTGGACATAGCCTATGAGACAGACAATAATCTGTTACCTGCCTCCAACATTAAAAAAAGACCTCAAACTTTTAAACTTTTTTTGTATGACCTTTTCTTTTCTTTTCTTTTTTTTTTCTTTTTGAGACAGAGTCTCACTCTGTTGCCCTGGCTAGAGTGAGTGCCGTGGCGTCAGCCTAGCTCACAGCAACCTCAAACTCCTGGGCTCAAGCGATCCTACTGCCTCAGCCTCCCAAGTAGCTGGGACTACAGGCATGCACCACCATGCCCAGCTAATTTTTTCTATATATTTTTAGTTGTCCGATTAATTTCTTTCTATTTTTAGTAGAGACGGGGTCTCGCTCTTGCTCAGGCTGGTCTTGAACTCCTGAGCTCAAACAATCCACCCGCTTCAGCCTCCCAGAGTGCTGGGATTACAGGCATGAGCCACCGCCCCCGGCCAGTATGACTTTTAGTATTGTTTTTATTAGTCTCCGTGTCTATAGTTTTGATGCCATAAAGTAAACCTTAAAATGGTGTTCAAGTGGCATTAAGAACATAACCAACAAGATAAAAACAAATGATAAATCTTCACAATAGAAGCTTAAAACACTTATTTTTGACTTCAAAATTTATGCAGTCAGAATCTGAGTTGTGTGGGAAGAGGTAGTTATCAAATAATCAACTTTAAAACTTCAAAAGCAGGTTTATTGCCCAAATACACTGGATGGAAAATGAAAGCAGGAAATACTTGCAGAGCCCTGCTATTCCTTGGAGGCATTTTAGCCCCTGTATAGAACCTTTCCAGAGGCTGGAATACTGTATTATACTCTCTAGATGCCCAGAAAGCTGCAGTTGGTCTGGTTGCCACTTTATTATATTGAGCCTAACTCTAGGGAAACTCTGGGTCCTCTGGGGTGGGATGGGGGCTTCTGTTTAATTTTTTTATTAATCTAGAGATACAGAAGGTACCATCTGAACGGCCGAAAGAATATAGTTGAGAACATATAGGCCAGGTGTGGTGGCTCATGCCTGTATTCTAGCACTCTGGAGGCCGAAACAGGAGGATCACTTGAGATCACGAGTTTGAGACCAGTCTCAGCAAGAGCGAGACTCCATTTCTAACTAAAAATAGAACAAAATTAGCTGGACAACTAAAAATAGAAAAAATTAGCTGGGCTTTGTGGTTCACACCTCTGTAGTCCCAGCTGCTCAGGGGCTGAGGCAGGAGGATTGCTTGAGCCCAGGAGTTTGAGGTTGCTGTGAGCTAGGCTAACGCCACGGCACTCTAGCCCAGGCAAAAGAGCAAGACTCTGTCTCAAAAAAAAAAAAAAAAAAACCCAAGAAACAAACAAACAAAAAATAGTATTTTAAGATTCATTATATTAAGAAATAGTCTAATATTAGCCAACCTAATACGAGCCTGATTATTTCCTCCCAAAGTGACCATATCCCTTAAAAGGTGAGTGTGGTTCTATTAGATTTGAGATATTAAATAGAAAAAGAATTATTCTAAAACTTTTAAATAAATTTGCCAAACTAGAAGAAGACACATCTCATAAAGTCCGTCTCTCATATAGACTCGCATAGGCCGTTCTCCATCAGGGTCATGGAGAGGTATGTGTGTGTCCAGCTGATGTCATCACCCTAATCAGTGTATGTCTGTGGGTCATGGAACCTAGGGGTCTCGTGTTCAAATGCTGGCTGGGCTCCTCGCAGGCTGAGTGACCAGCGCAAGAGACTCTCCCCGTGTGTAAAATGGAGGAATTAAAACTTCTCAGGGATGTTCCAAAGATGAAGTGTTTGGCACTTAAGGGCTTAGAAAATTAGACCTTTTTTTAAATACTGTTGTTGGACATTTTATTCTAGCTCACAGGCTCAGGTGGGGGGAGGAGATTACAAATGGGAGTGGTAAAAAGGACAATGGAAGTAGCCTTTTTTGGTAATTTCTAAAAAGGCTTAAGTTAATTGGAAAATAGGAAAACTTCTATTTTGATAATTTATTTAAGATTAAACAACTGTCAGGGATAGTGGCATTAGCTGAACCCATCTGTGGAAGATAATTGCCTTTAGACGGGCTTCTCTCAAAGGGGTTGCTGTATTCACACTTATGAAGAATTGTATTTTTCTTTTCATGAAGTTAGATTAATGATGTGCTATGTTTTAATTTATCCTTCTAAGGTTCTCTTCCTTTCTCCCTCCTGATTCTTTACATTCAGAAGACTCTAGAAATGATTTTTCCCCCTAGTATTTGCACCTAAGGGATAATAGAGAAATGTTTTCTTATTTATCCCCTTCATATGTCTAGGTCACAATCTGAAATGCCTCCAGGGAGGGGCCCGGTGGGAGAACAGAAATAAGGAAGGCTGGCTGGGTCTGCAGTCAAGAGTGGTGGGGACTAAGGTTAGGGGG
>RJWJ010016374.1:0-34415 GCA_004363605.1 Indri indri
ATTTCTAAGATGAAAAAGAATTATAGATGCACACTGATTATATTTTTTGGCAGTGAAAACCAAAACTCTGACTCATCAAATTAAATTACTCATTAAAATACAGGCCAAATAAGTGTACTCTGCATTCAGGTACTCACGTCTATCAGATGGGACAGGGAATGAGATAATGTTGCAAAAGAATAATTCGCTCCCCTATTCTCATGGGTAGAAATACAGGATGCATTTCTAGGATCACTATTAATTTATGAAGCCCGCACAAGGTGTGAATTAAATTGTCCTTATCTTTTGTTTTCAATAAGACTCCCCGAGATGGATGTTTTCACTGCTCCTCAAAGTGAGCATTTTATTCTTTTTCTTATGAGAAGGACACCGAGATCCAAAAGGAGGGCTCTGCAAGCCTCAGAACAGTTCCAGAGAGCGCAGTGCTTTGGGACAATATCCCCTGGTAAAAACCCACTTATGGCAGTGGTTCTGCTATGTGGATTGGAGTGGCATACTCCTCGGCCCTCTGTGTTGTGTCTTTTGATTTCTGATTGGGGATGTGAGGCTATGTGGGAACTGAGGCCCAAGGGAGGGGGTGAAGCCAGAGGGTCCCCCATTCTACCACCCAAAGTCTTGCTTGCAAGATTGGTCTGATCCTGCACTCCTCAAAACTTCCTATTAGACTTCCTTGGAAAACTTTTAAAAATAATATAGATGCTCAGCTCTACCCCAGGCTAATCAAATCAGAATGTCTAGGGTAGGGCTGGAGCAATGATATTTTTAAAACTTCCCAGGAGACACTAAGAAGCAGTTGGGTTAAGAACTACTGAGTCTGATTCAGAGGTGAACAGGTGAAGAACCTCTCATGACAAGAGCCTGGGGACTCCTGTTCTGTCGCCACCTTCAGAGGGGCTCTCTTGACATCATCTAATTGTTTTCATCCTTTATTATAAACACTAGGGAGAGGAGCATTAAACCAAGTTACATGACATATCAGAACTATGGGAGTTTAACTTCAAAGGCCTTGGTGTTCACAGGTCAAGAAACTGAGATTCTCTCCAACGCTTAGTAGGATCAACCTCTTTCTGCCCAGCCTGCTTTGTAAAGCGCTGATTTCCCTCAGTAGAGTCAAAGGAAATCACGTCACTTCACAAAAGGAATCGTAGTTTCTCTGAGACCCTCTATCCTTGGCTCACCCAAAGACATCTTCCTTAGCCTTCTAGCATCTGGAGCCCAAGTATTCAAGCTGACATTCATTCTTAAAGACTGTTAACTGTGCACAGGAAGTGTATTACGACAGGACCTGATCCACGGGTAGGAGTTTTTGGACAGATGTCTAATTGCATGTTCTGAAAACTTCTACTAATACATTTTGAATCATTTCAACTGTTTTTGTTCATAACTTAGCAATTTGAAGCAAAATAGTTATATTTTTGGCACTGGTCTCTGTTCCGTATCCTTAGGATTGCATGTCTGTTCCTTAAATCTGAAAACAAGAACTCAAGAATCTATTCAAACTGGGATTACAATATGCATCAGATGTAATCTACTGAAGCAGCTTTATATTAAATTCTACATGGCAGGCATGTGCTGTCAGGACCGATACCTAAGTGCCGATCAGCAAGATTTGTTACTTGCTGCTATTCACTGTCAGCTTCCTCTGCTGGTTTGGTTTATCCGCCTCAGGGAAAACTAAGAAAGGCCAATTAAAACACTGCTTAAACTTTATCACACTTCCATTTTTAAGTTGCAAAGGCACTCCGTACTCTTTAAATAACTTCTGTATTTAAAGCTTCTCTGACACTTTTAGCTAATGTAAAACCCTGGCAGGGAAAAGTTTAAGTGGAAAATATATGTGTGAAATGTCTGAGCACAACTGTCGTCCACCCATCACCCCATGGTCATCGCATCAACAGCAGGACGGTCACTTAACGCTGTGAGGAGACGTTCAACTCCCCGGATGCTCTGCCACAATGCCATTCACGCACACACAGCCACTTACTCCTTTAATTATTTCTTCCGTAAACATTCATTGGTTCCTACTATGCGCAAGTTTGTGTCAGGTACTTAAGTGGGCAGCAAGCTGCATTCCTGAAGATTATACTTTAGCAGGAGGATAAGGTGGGACAGAGATGTTACAGCCTGTAAAACTGGACAGAAGTTTTGTTTTGCTACTTATTCTGTAGCTCAATTTTCTCAACTGTTAATGGGAATGGTATCATCTGCTTCTTGGGGCATTGTGAGATTTGAGAGAGAATGGACCCAAAAACCTCCGCTGCCTCGCTCTTTCTCTTTGCCAACCTGAACTCCAGGTTCTTTTGATTCTGTTTCTACAAGTTCTTTCCAATCCATTCCCTGATTTTCTACATCCCCTTTCCTAGGTATTGTCCTATTGTTAGGATTATTACTGGTTGGCTAGCTGGTCTGTCTACCTCTAGTTTTTTTCTTCTTCCTTTCTTTATTCAATTCTTCAAACTGCCTCCTATGTGATCTTGCTGAAATTTAGATCCCGATCTCATCATGACATTTCTTCATCTCTAAACCAGAAATCTTTGATGACTCCATAGTACCTGCTGAATAAAGGCTAAATCTCTTGGCATGCATGACGTTCAAGGCCGTTCATGATCCGATTCCAATCTAGAATTGTCTCCTTCTCTCTCATATGTTTATAGGGTTGAACTTGCATACAAATATTTAAGTGTGCATATGAGTGTTTTTCTAGATAAAGTCTCAGAGCATTCAACAAATTTTCAAATGAACCCAAAATGTTTAAGAACTGTTACCCTGTGCCTTCCTGGTCTTCATTTCCACCTTCCCGTGATCCCTTGTTCTGGGGCTTCAGCCATTCCATAGGATTGTCATCACCTTATGAAAGTCAGTATCGTTTATGATTTTCTTTATGGTACTGACTGTATCTAGAACACCCCAACCCCCAGCTTAGCTTACTGAAATTCTACTCACTCTTCAAGGTTATCTCAAATGCCATGCCCTCCAGAAAGAAAGACTGATTCTCCCATCAAAATTAGCTACTCTCTACATTATGCCCCTAATACTTTGAACTTTCATTGTCTTACTATGGTAGTCTGCATCATCTTTCCTAGTATCTAACTCCTCTGTGTCCCCAAGCCCCTTATCAGCTGACATTGTAGTTTCTCCTGCTAGAGGAAGAACATTGTTCCCCACCTCATTGTTGTTGGGCTTGGCCAGAGACTCGCTTCAGCCAGTGAAACTGGGCAGACTCAGTGATGGTGTACAGGTCTGAATCCAGGCTTCAAGGGCCATCGCAGGTTTCTGTCTGCCCCTCTCACACTTCTGCCGTCATTATGAGAACATGCCCTGGCTTGCCTGCCAATCCAAGGTCATGTGGAACAAGCCTGAACCCAGCCCGCAGTTTGAAGCCCAGCCCTGCCAAGTCCAGTCGAGACCAACTCACCCCCAGCCAACCTGCATATGAATTAGTGAGAAAACATCACTCTTGTTTCAATCCATTGAGTCTGGGGTGCTTTGCTACTCAGCATTATTGTGCCAACAGCCAACTGATATAATTTTTACACAGTTTTGTATTTTGGTTTTCCATGAATAGTACACATGTCTGTTCTTCCCCAGTTGTAAACTTCTGGCTGGCGGTAGCCACACTGTCTTCATCTTCGTGTTCTTTAGTGACTTAGTCCATTTCTTCCACAGAGTGAGCACTCCATACATTTTTCTTGGTTTCAGTTGGATAACAAAAAATTTACTGAGGCTTAAAATCAACAGAGGAAGTCACTAGTTAGTGACATCTTGATTATCATCAAAGACTACCCAGTGTGTTACACGTGGTGGTACCAGAACAGTTTCACAAGCTTCCACTAAATGCTTCCAGAAAAGATAAAAGTAACAATAACTACTGATTAGTATACACATAACTATTAGTTTCTAGGCCAATAATGGCATGATTACTCTTTTCACAATGTGACATAGATCAATTATCACAAAGCTTTAAGGAGCTAGGACAAAGGAGCTACCACTCATATTGTAAATAGCAGATTTGGGGTCTTTCATGTGTACTCAGAAGGGCTTCTTGTTCCCATAAACCTTCTTTGGGGGCATTTTCTTCTTTTGCATCAAGGATTTCAGCTAATTCATGGATGTTTCACGTGGATGTTTGTCATTCTGTTTTCAGAAAATGTGTTAGGAGCTGAGAGCTGGGAGAAAGCAGGTCACGGCTGCAGCTAGCAGAAGCAGGTTACTAAGCACATGAGAAATGAGCACACTCCAGACTGAGAGCTGAGTCTGCCTTCCAGCTCTGGGCTGGTCTCTGCATAACCAACTGTGTGACCTCAGGAAATCATTTAGCTTAGTTGTAATGGAAGGAACTAAGATTGATGGGATGCAGTCACTGGTCTAATATTCTACACACGTCGTCTCATTTCATCCTTACAATAACACCAGGAGAAAGTGAAGAGCTTTAAAGATGTTAATTTGTCCAAGGTCATATGGCTATTAAATGGCAAAGCCAGGATTTAAATTCAAGCCCATCCGTCTGCCTCTAAAATCCACACATTTCCCAGGACACCGCCACCTCCTACTGGTGATGCCCACGGCATTCCCCCACCACCCAGATGTGACTCCTGGGACATCAGCCTCAGTCCAGGTTAAGTCTGAAGTTGACGAGCTCTCTGTACAAAGAGATTTATATTTCTGTGCCCCACCTCCCTTAGAAGCCCTAGGGCTTCAGCCTCAGCCACCAAGCCATTTTTACTTTCTTTCCTTTCTCCTACCTGTTTGCAAAGTTTCACAGCCAAGGTCACGCAAGTTATAAGAGAACTTCGGAACTTCCTTTTCATAAATGTTTGTACATAGGCCATGCTAAAGTATGAGGTGAATTTTCAAGACTGGTTTATGAAGCAGTCTCTGTTTTGTAGTCATAGGAACTTCCTATATGAACCACTTTTTGTATTAGTCCGGAACATTCTATTTCAATAACTCAGCATGAAGACAGCTAAGCATCTGGGTAAGGAAAGGGGCTGTTCTCCTGCTGCCTTTGTATGGTCAGTTCTCCTGACAGCAGCAAGAGCTGCCAAAGCCATGGGGATGCGGGATACAGGAAACCAACACAAGTCTGCTCTCACCCCCCTCCAGGGTAAAGTAGGAAAAGCCAGGAAGAACTCATTCCATGGCCCCCACTTTCTCATCTAGAAGGGAAAGCTCAAAAGCTGGGACCAAAGCTGTCTAGTCAGCCACAGCCATTCAAAACAACAGCCCAACAGCCCATTGGTTAGTCTTGTCAATCTCGGTCATGCAGCCAGTCAACGAGGGAGTTAGTGAAGTCACTCAGCCGACCGGGCAGTCTGCCCTGCCTGGGCCAGGCAGAGGTCAGGGACTTACAGCACAAAGGCTGATTTTCTCAATGGCTCATCAACTAGGCCCATGGAGTAGCACAACTCCCAGGGCCCCATTCACATGTGCGGCCACCACCCTTCTTGCATTACTTTTCACACCTGTGACTGTGGTTCAGTTGCTCATACCCTCTTCCAGATTATAAGATCTGTGAGGAAGGAAGCACTTTCTTCTATGCTCACCGTGCTGCCTTCAGAGTCTAACACAGGTCTGGCCTACAGTAGATGTTTGAGCAGAGATTTACAATTTAAATGTTAAATCTTGATAAAACTAAATTTACTTTGGAATGATGTGGTAACTTTAAGGAAATAGAAAAGGAGGCTTGAGATTCCTCTATAGGAAAAGGAAGAAAATACGCAGATGCTCATAGTCTGAATAGCTCAGGCTAAATGAAAGCAGGGAATTGTTGAAGGAGTGGAAGTTGGGCAGAAGAGGATATAAGTAGTCACAGATGTTTTGCATTAGAAGTTGCACAGGAGTTTAATTGCCTGTTTAATTAAAAGGTATTGATATTTATATTGTTAACTTTACTCCGTGGTGTGCCTAAAGGTATTCTGAGAATTACTTTTCAAAGGCGTAATGAAATGAGAGAAATTTATAACATTTGGCTAAAAAGTTTAACTGGTTAAACATCTGTTTAGAGTTGCTTAAAACTTTTTAATACCCACTTTTGCCATGTATAAAATGATTTATTATGCTTTTGTAATCAAACTCACTAAACAGTTTTTGGAGACTAAAAGATGCCCCACATCATTCTTGGCTTATGGTTTCTAAAACTTATTATTTAACATTGATAGTCCATTGGAAGACTTCTTAACATGTTAAGAAGTCAGTTAATCAAAAAGGTTTATTAAAGAGGAAAATCATAAAAATGCTATGTATATGGACTTTACACATTTTATTTTTAACTCAAAATATAAATATAATCTAGGTTAAGGTCTTAGAGTAGAGGCTTACTTATTAAGAACATAGGCTCCGTGAAGCAAGACTTCCTGGTTGTAACTCTTATTAGCCATGTGATCTTGAGCTAGTTAGTTACATTCCCTGTATCTCGATTTCCTCATCTGTAAAATGGGGATGAAAAGATATTTACCTCATCAGCTGTCATGAGGATTAACTAATGTATACAAACAAATTGATTAGGACAGGTTTTCTGGCACACACTAACCTCTCAATAAGTGTTAATTATCATTGCATAAATCATGAATTGCATAAAATATTTGGTTTTAATTTAAAATGAAATAAACATTTGAAGTCATTTTTCCAAGAAAAAGAAGTGCACAATCCTTAGCATTTTAAAGATTTTTCATCTTTTGTAGTGTTTGCAGCATCTAGTTGTCATCATCAATTTTAAAAGCAAATGGCCATTTTCAAAGCAATCAACTTAGTTTTTATAGAAATAATTTTTTACACTCAACTTGTATGTACACTTTCTACAGTGTTCTCTCTCCTACAACTGATCTGAGAATGTGTTTGCTATTGGGAATAGTATCCCCAAACCACTCTCTCCCACGTTAAGGAAAAAAGACAACCTTTCATCTTTCTGTGAATTGTCCCAAGACGGTAACACATCCAGGGTAGCAATTAAGGAGTCAATTAGAAAAATCATTGTTAGTGTTGTAAAAAGTGAGTAACTCCAAGCATTGGATAAAAATAATTCTTTTGCAATTCAAATTGTTTCCAATTCTTTGGTTTCAAGAAAATTAAAAGAGAACCTAATCAAGTTAGATCATTAGAAATAGTACTTGATATAGTACTATTGATATTTGGCATGTATCTCTGTGGAAGCAGTTCAGATAATTGAGTGACACAGATATAACAAAACTCCTTCTATTGCCATCTGCTTGACTATGTGTACACGTTTTCTTTCCATTAAAAAAGAAAAACAGGAATAAAATCAATGTTGAATAGTGTCTCATTCTAGTAATATATACTATTCATCCACAGATAAATGAATTTTTGAAAGCTCCTCAGTCTTGTTGGGAGATATGATTTTAAGAAAATTTTATTTTTTATATTTACTTGTTTATCAAACTTTTAATGAATACACGTTGTGTTGATCAAATGTCCACTACCAGTAACTGTAACTCATACTAGAAAAATAATGTTAAGCAGTTAGGGTCATATGGTCAAAGGAAATGCAAAATATTTTAATGTAAATTTACAAGTATGGTTTAGAGAAGTATGGTAGGATGACTGAAAAACCTTTGAAGCATTAACATATTACATTAGGATACAGTTCTGTGGGGAAAGTGGGTTGGAAAATGACTTAAGAGAAACAAGTAAAATTTCTGCCAGTTAAAAAAGAGCTTATTGTTTATTTTAAAAAGATGGATGATGCGAGAATCAAATCTCTATGGTATTTAGATTCCACTGGACCCCTTCAAAGTGATGCTACAATATTTTTAGTGAAAATATCAAGATTATGTCCTTTGTAACTATTTAGACCTATAATGTAAAATTTAAGATGTCAACTTTAAAATGTGTGAGAAGGTACATAGTTTTCAAAATTCTTGTAGAGGATCCATGAGCAAAAAAAGTTTTGATGACCACCAATCTGGACAGTAGCCTGTCAGCTGTGATTTTAAGCATCAGAATGGAAAACACTGGTTAATCAATAGATGTTCTCCTATTCTAACATTTCGAATGACCTTTATCATTGTTATTTAGGTATCCATGAAGGAAATGCTATTTGGTGGTACCTCCCACACCGATTCTCCCCAGCTTTTATACTTCCAAAACCATTGCAAGCTTTTTAGGTGGAACTGTATTATATTTATGCAAATACTATATATAAAAATGGTGCTGCTTTGAGGATTCTTGGAAGGGATTACTTTTTTTGTCATCATCAATAATTATCTGACGATACTGGAATTTTCATGACTTTTTTCCTTTCACACAACTCAATGTACTTTATCTGCCATATTCAATTAGTCTAACAAATCCTGTTGAAACATGTAGGAGTCAGTCAGAAAGAGGTTAAGTGATATTCCTCCAGGGAGTCAAAGATGGTGTCAATAATAAACCAAATAAAACCAATGACTCTTCCTATTTATACAAATATTCTGGCTGTAGAATAGCAAGGTCATATTAATGACTCATTGTTCCTTTTCCAACCTGATGCTTGGTTTGGGTTCATTCAACCACATGCCTTTTCTTTAGCTCGCTTATGACGAATGCATATCTGCAAACTGCCATTTCCTAGACTCCCCTCTATTTTAATTTTATATACTCTCTCTGGCTAGCTTCATCCATTATCATGGCTTTAATTCTCCAGACTCGGGGATGATTCCCCCAAATACCTCTCCTGTCCAGACCTTGCAAAACTGTATTCCCGCCTGCCATTAATGGAATCTTCACTAAACAGTTGTAGAATCCGGAAACCTAGGAGTTGTCAGGCTTCATTCCTTTTTACTCCTTACACCCCATTGATCCCAAGCTCTATTGATTTTACTTCGGAAAACCCTAAAATCCTTCTCCCATTCTGACTTTTCACCACCACTGCCTAATTCAGGCTATTTTCTCTCTGCGGAGTCCTTCCTCCCAAAACAATCACCTCTTAACTGGTCTCCCTGCCCTACTTCTAGTTTATTTCACTCTCCACAATGCCAGCCACCCAGTCTCTTCAGACGTTAAATGAAATCATGCCATTCCGAGTCTGAAAATTTTCCAATGGCTCTTCATTGTTTCTAATTTAAATGCAGATTTCCAAGTGTGGTTTATTAATATAAAGCCCTTCACGATCTGCTGTCTACTTTTAGAGCAACACCTCCCACCCCTTCAGCCAAATGCAAATGCTAAACCCTAGGACTCAGGGAATAAGATGTACTGTTTGTGTCACAAACTGGTAGGGAGATACACACATATCATCGTAAAATTTTGGGGAGCTTATGTATTTTATGAAAGGTTCCAGCAAAGTGCTGTCATTGGTAGTAGGGTGGAAGGACGGCACTGAGCAAGGCTTTCTGGAAAAAAAGCCAGCTCTTGAAGGGTTTCCTTAGGTTAGAAATGCCAGATAAAACCCAGGACTCCCAGTTAAATTTTAATTTCAGATAAACGACAAATAAAATTTTTTTATAAGTATATCCCATATAATATTTGGGATATAAACTAAAAATTTATAATCATTGTTAATATGAAATTCAAATTTCATTGGGCCTCCTATATTTTTATTTATTAAATTCAGCAACCCCACCTCAGGTATATGGAATAGCTTGAGAACAATAATGACAGGGACAAGAAAACAGAGAAGGCGAAGTTGTCTAACAGGGTTGGAGTCTCAGGTCTACGAGGGATGGGGAAAAGAGGAAGTTACAGGAGATACTGCTACAAAAGTAACTGGGGCCTGACCATGGAGGCTTTTAAAAATTATTTTTATTTTCATTTTTTTTTTTTTTTTTTAGAGATGGGGTCTCACTCTGCCACCAGGGTGGAGTGTGGTGGCATGCTCATAGCTCACTGCAGCCTTGAACTCCTGGCCTCAAGTGATCCTCCCACCCCAGCAGCTGGGATTACAGACACGAGCCACCATGCCCGGCTTTCAGAGCCTCTTGAATGACCTTGATTTGTCAAAGAAGAATATGATGTCATCCTGCAAGCTTATATTCAGCAATGAAACACAGACAATATCCTTTATGAAAAATATAGTGTACATATAAATTTTTATGGACCTAACTCATGTCTCCCTGGGGGCTTACTGTTAACACTGATTATATGAATTCTAAACACATCTGGAGCCACACAGAGCTTGCCCTTAAATGGGGAGAGATGTATTTTCTAAAAGTTAAATTAAATGTTTACATTTAAACAAAACCAGCTATTGGCAATACTGAACACCAAATATTTTTCTAAACAAATTTCCAATGTAGGTAGTGATTTACACACTTAAAATCTAAGATGAATATCTACAGCAGGGAAAGAGCCAATAAATCATGATCTTGTTTATACATTAAGTGTCTATTTAAATAACATTTTAAGTCATACATTTAGATACAGAACATATCAAAATACTGGCTGTCTGAAGCACAGATATAAAATTAATAATTGTAAAATTAACATGTATTTGTTAGTTGCCCTAATCAGTACAGAACCTCTTACTTTAATATAAATTCATCAGATTAACAGTGTATAAAAAATTAACAATTTTGCTTTTGTTTTTACTGCATAAATATCAATATATGTGTTTTTAAAATCAGTTTGCAATTCAGCTCTGAAACAGCAAGAATTCACATGACATATTTAGAAAACTCTTTTTAAAAACATTTAAGCATTGAGGAATATTTTCTGTGATTTTTATTTAAAAAAGGTATAAAAAGACATTTTTGAGCAATTGAGGAAATTTAAAAATGGAGTGGACATTAGGTGATAATAAAGAACTATTTTAACATTGTGGGGTTTCAGAATAACTGTGGCCAAGTTAAAAATAAAATCCTTTTCTGTTGGAGGTACATATTCAAGTATTACGGGTACAATGATATAATGTCTAGCATTTGCTCTTAAAATACTCTAGTTTGAAAAAAGGGTGGGGAATTGATGAAATAAAACTGCCAAAATGTTGATAATTGTTGAAGTGTAATGATGGTCTATGGGGGGCTCAGTATATGAATCTATTTCAGTGCATGTTTAAAAATTTCCATAATTAAAAGTAAAAAACAAAACAAGCCTTTTTCATGAGTAAATAATTTCCTTGAAAGTACTTCATATAATACCTTTACATCCTCCTTCCAATTCATGTTTATACAAACACACACACACACACACACTCTCTCTCTCTCTCTCTCTCATGATGGCTAATAAAGCAGTTGACCATGTGTATCTTATTAATGATCACTCATTTATTGAGCACATTCTGTAGACCAGGCACTATGCTTAATAATTATGGTGAAATATTCATTTAATGTTTGCAACAATCTTTTGATCAATGCTCGATTATCATCCCCATTTTACAGACGGAGAAACTGAGGCTTGGAGAGGTGACACAATATCTGTGTTGGAATCCAGACTTAGTTTGGCTGACTCTAACCACAACCTGTACTGCCAGGTAGAATAGCAAGTGTATAAATAAAGATATCACAATCCTTATTATAATGAAAAGAATGTGGAAAATCGCTGACATTCTCCTTTGCTACAGCCATGTGGCTCAGGGCCAGGCTTGCGATCAGCTCAAACCCAGTACTGGTTCAGTCATTGATCAAGCTGTTGTTTTAAGTAGAACAGGGGAAAGATACTGCTCTCAGACAAAGGAGGAGAAGCAAAGAGAACCAAAAGAAGAGTCTCTTGTGACAATAGCAGTTCCGCAACTGTTTTTTGTTTTTGTTTTTTGGTTTTAAAAACTAATACAAAATAACCAAAATGCACGGTTTGCTTTTTTCGTGCCTTCTGATGCCTGGGTATATTTTGCAAGAGTTCGCTTCGGGTTTTAAATAATTCATCATGCAGTGCCTCTTGTTTGGCGCAGGCAGGCAGGGGGTGGATGGAGGGGGTAGTGAGGGAGAGGCAAGCTTGGAGGATGCACATCGTACAAGTGAGGAACTGGCACAGCTGCAGCCCTGTGAGACCCCGCCCCGATGAGCTCATCCCTTGGCAGTGCAAATTAGGATGACATAATATTTCTGGAGAGCTCCTTCCAGCCCACTGCAGCAGGAGCGCTCTTGCTTTTCCTGAGCACAGGAAAAATTAGCATCGGTATTTCTAGCTGTTCCTGAGGAAATGGCATTTTATTCAAGGGTGTCGTGGGAAACAGCTCATTGCCTGTGTTAGTATCAGCTCTGAGCAAAAGGAAAACAGAGCTTATCAGTAAATAAGTCACTGATTACTTCAAACGATGAAGGTAACCAGCATTTTTCAAAAACAGGCTCCAATTACAGTGGCATGAAATATAGTCTCCGTGTTTCTTCAAGGTTTTTTAGCCCAAGAGTATAAAAAAATAACCGTAGCAATAATATTAAATAATGGTAATAATAATTATAATTTATTTAGCTTGTATTTTATGCTAGAAGCTATGCTAAGTATTTTACATATATTATCTAATTTAATCCCTATTACAACCCTACAAAGTAGGCATTGCCATCTCCACACTTCGCAGATGAGGAAACTGAGGCCCAGAGAGGTAAGCAATTTGCCCAAGGTCAGACAGCAGCGGTCCCAAAGCCCGCACTGTTGATTGCTATGCTATGTTGCTCTCTAGGCCATAGCACAGCTCTGATGGATGTATTGCAGTGTTTAACAACAACTCAAAGTAAAATATAGAAGAGAGGACTGTTTTGACCAAGAAATCACAGATGACTGAAGCTGGGATATTTTTCATGCCTGGCATTTCTCACATCATTAGACATCCCATTTTGTAAAAGAGGTGGGGGAGAGTAGTATTTATTAAGAGTCAACCATGAGACCAGGTGAGGTGGCTCACACCTGTAATCCTAGCACTCTGGGAGGCCGAGGTGGGAGGATTGCTTCAGCTCAGGAGTTCAAGACCAGCCTGAGCAAAAGCAAGACCCCCATCTCTACTAAAAATAGAATAATTAGCTGGGCGTGGTGGCTGTAGTCCCAGCTACTTGGGAGGCTGAGGCAAAAGGATCACTTGAGCCCAGGAGTTTGAGGGTGCAGTGAGTTATGATGACGCCACTGCACTCTGCCTGGGGTGACAGAGCGAGACTCTGTCTCAAAAAAAAAAAAAAAAAAAAAGTCAACCTTGAGTTAGGCATTTTGCTATAATGACTGTTCCATATGTAGTTATCATTAACCCTAATTTATACATGACAAAAACCAAAGTAGCGAAGTAACTTGTTTAAAGACACAAGAGTAATTGGGAAAGCTGGGGCTTGCAGCCAAGTCTGTTTATTTCTGAAGCAGCATGCTCTGGCAAAACATGCAAAGATTTTGGAGTCACTAGATCTGAATTTGAATTATGGTTCCTACATTTGCTTTGTAACCTTGGACAAGTCATTAATCCTCCTGAGTCCCGGCTTCCTCATCTATGAAATGGCAATGCCACTTGGAAGGAATGTTGTTGCGAGGAACAAAGTAAACGAGAAAATATGAATGAAGCAGCCATCACAGAGTCTAGCAGCAGGAGGCAGTCATGAAATGCTGATTCCTTCTTTTTTCTTTGCATGAAGGAAACCACCTTTGTGAAAATATTTAAAGGAACATGAGGGAACAAATGGGAACGCCTGCAGGTTTCATCATTTCTTCCCCCAACTCCTCAAATAACTTCTGTTTAACTATTTGATCCAGGGTTTGGGGGAAAAGAAAAGTAAATGGAGGGAGGGGAAAGAAAGAATGAAAAAAAGAAAAAAACTGGGACCAGAAGAGGATGAGTGAAGGGCAGGCAGAGGAGAAGGAAGAGTGGTCAGAGAAGGTGAGGTGAAAACTACTACAAAGGTGGGGATGTGACAGAATGTGCAGTTGGGTGGGGGCTCTAAGGTCAGAGGATTTGGATTTGAGTACAAGCTATACCCCCAAATCTGGGTAACCTTGGACAATATACTCAAATGCGTTGAGCCTCAGTTTTCTTAGCTATAAAATGGGTAATGGTGTACTTCTCATAGTGTCATTGTGAGGCTCCAGTAAGATACTGCACAGTCCTGAACCCAGTACCTGGTATACAGTAGGAACTCAATAAAGGGTAGAGCATGAGGACTAAGAATAGGAACCTAGAACCTAGAATCCCCTCCACTGCAGCTGAAACCTGGTGTCCTCTTCTTGGGGTCACAGAAAGTAATACTGGTTCACTGGATTAAGTGGGAGCCAATCATTTTTCTGTGAATTTTTGGTTTTTTTGAAGATTTTCCACCAGAACCCATTTCACTCCCAATCCACTGTTTCTCCAGCATTTTGGTTCCAACACTGGTTGCAGTCTGGGGAAGTGCAGCCTAGTTGGCAGGTAACTGAGCACAGCAGCCAGAAATGCAGTCCTGCCTCTGGGGGATTCCAATTGAAGACAGAATCTATTCTCCATGGGTGAGATTTCATTAAAGCTGGGTTGATTGAGTATAATGAAATCTCGCCCAGGGAAAATAGAGTTTGATTACTACTGGAACCCCCTGAGCTAGGATCAAATTTCTGATCAGCCTTATTGCAGAAAATCACCTGGATGGTGGCTTCTTATGTGTGGGGGCTGTCTGTCCATAAAATTGCATGCCCAGTTCTAACCCCTGTTAAATCAGGCAGCTTGATATTAGCAACACCAAAATCTGTGCCATGGGATGCCAGAAACAGCACACACCTGGGGAGATGCTATAGCAGCACTAAGAAAGAAACTTTAAACTTCAGTTACATGACAAGGAAGTAGATTTTAAAAACGTAATTCCTGTGAAATCATTTCTTCTCTTACAGTTAAAAGAAGAAACACATATGTGTCCAGAAAATACTGTTTGTACACTCCACAACCACATTTGAAATCACTGCACAACCACATCTGAAATCATGCTGTATTGGTTTAGCAATTCTTCACAAATAGTTGTGCATTTGTTAATTGTGGTTCCAGGTGAGAAAGCATAACAATTACCAATAAACAATGTATTTTAATTTCTAAAAAAGAGATTAGACTTTTTTTTCTCCAACTGTGGAAGCATCTCCTTCTCACTTTTTAAAGCTGCATCTTTGCAAACGACATTACTTCTAAACTGTGCTCTGGTACAGTAAAGCTGGTGGTTTATACTAGGGAGAAAAGGAAACCACTTGAATAACAAGAGTTGAATTTGTTACTAATGGGAAGTGAAGATTGTAACATGAATGTCTCATATGCTCAAGTTTTGATTAACTTTGACGAAACAAGTAGGATCATATAATTTGATAACTGGAACCAACCTAAGTCACTTATTTCAAATTTGTATTTGAAGAAAAACAAGTTCACTTGAGAATGAAAGAAGCCAGTCTAAGAGATAATGGATTAAACCCAATCTGATTTAAGGTAGCTACATCCTTATGACTCGCCACCGAATCGACACTTGAAGCTAGAATAGCTGTCTGTCCCTACCTGTCAATGAATAAGAACCAGGTTCCATCTCTAAATGGACAGCCTTTATTATTTCACAATCCACACCAACATTTAGGGAATTTGATGTTAACTAGAATTTCTGTTGGTAAACCCTATTATTTAAAATACTTGCCATTTAAAAACAACTAGCAGAAGCAAAACTGGCAGTTTTTCTGAACAAAAGAGCCAGGTATATATCAACTTAACTCCTGCTTAACATAGCATGACCAAAGAATGGTTTGTGTGGGGTTATTCAAATATAATTACCAATGTTATACACGCATGATTAATTTTTAAAGATCTGGATTACATAATGATATATTTAACAAAAAAAAATCAGAAATACATCATGACATTAAAACAAAGATATTGATGGGATTTTGATACTTTAAAATAATCTTTATGAATTTCAACTATCACTGTTTTCTATATGTATGAAAGCACCAGTTAGTAATAGTTGAATGCTATACAGCTAGACAAGTTCATTAGAGTTTTATTCTCTGTTATAATACACTTTTTCCCTTTTTTATGCTGCTTCACGTTGAGCCAAAGGTTACCAAAGACTAGAAACAATTAAGAATGAAATACAGACATTGCAAAAACCTCACATCACATCCAGACTTTTCCAAAATAAAAATGAACAGCTTTGTTCAAACCAATAGTAATGTGTTCAAACAGAGGCTAAAAATATCAAAGACCAATTTGTACGTGTATATAGTGTGGGAGAGACTCTGGTTTTGTACTATTTTTTATCCTGCTTGGAATTCATAGGACTTCTTGAATTTGTGCCTTCATGTCTTTCACTGCTTTTGGAAGATTTACAGTCATATTCTCCTCAAACAAAGTACTGTTTCTGCCTTAATATCTCTGCTCTCTTATCTGAAAATCCAATTACATACTGTATCCCCTCTTCTGAATTTTCTATCCTTTTGTTTGTGTTATGTTTATTAATTCCCTTTTCCTGTTTATTAATTCTGTCTCCTGCTATGTCTAATCTGTGGTTAAAGCCATCATAGTAGCCAGCCAGCAAGGGGGCCCTGCAATGATCATCACCATCTAGTATTCACACTCTTGATGGTCTCTCACAGTGGCTCAGGGCTATCTGTGTGACCAACAGAACATGGCAAAAGTGACATTGTGTCAACTTTCAAGATTTGGTCACCATAGGCCTTGAAGCTTCTGCTTTGCTTACTTGGATTTCTAGTTCTGAGGAAAATCAGCCATCATGAGGACACTCAAGCAGTACCCTGAGGAAGTTCCCATCCAAAGGAGCCAACTTGCCATCCATATGAGTGAGCCACCTTCAGATGGCTCTAGTCCTACTTAAGTCTTTAGATGACTGCTCCCCAGACAAGATCTAATGGCAATCTCATGAGAGACCTCAAGCAAGAACCAGCCAAATTATATTCCTGAATTTCTGACTCACAGAAACTATGGGAAAGATTAGATAATTATTGCTGCTTTAAGTCACTAAGGCTTGGGGTGATTTGTTACGTGGCAATAAAGAACTAACCCACTCACCCATTAAGTTTTTAATTTCAGTTCTTGAATTTTTCACTTGGTTCATTTTGATAGTTTCCAGTTTTCTTCTAAAATGTCCAGTCTCTTTTTTTTAATCTCATTGAACATATTAAACATTTTTTTAAAAAAATCTATCTACTAAATTATGTGGGGCCCCATGTTTCCATTATCTGTTATTTTTCTTGTTTCTTTTTCATTCACACTATCTTATCTCCTCATGATCCTGTTATTACAAGTTGAGTAGTAGACATTGTATGTGAAAATTTATAGAAATAATTTGAGACTTCGATGACATTTTTATTGGAGAGATACTTTGCTATTGGTAGGTTTAGAAATCAGCAATCTGAGATAATTTTGGTTCAGTTTTAAGGATTAAAAGTGGCTTGTTGAGCTGCAGGCTCCGAGAGGGCCAGTCTACTTAGAGTTCATTCTTATTCCTACTGGTAGCTATTCAGTGTCTCAATCCAAAGTATGGGGTATTTATTAGCTTCCCCCCCAACTTTGGCAGGTTCTGTACTGCAAGTTTTATTCCCCTGTTCTACAGTGCACTCAAAAGCCCTGCTACTTTTCTCCGCTTCTCAGCTACCTCTTTCAGGATCAGTAGACATCTGAGTGGAAAAGTGGCCCCACATAGTAGGCTCATCTCTCTATTTCTACTTCATTTTTCATATCTTTCTCATAATTCTGACTTGTTAGATCTCTCATGTCTCTGAGCAATTCCTCTTAATGTATTTTGTCCAGCTTTTATTATTCTCAGTGGGAAGGTTGGTCTAAACTCTGACCATTACAAAAAAGTAGAAGTTCTTATATTGTTTTATTAGCTAATTTAGAATTACAGTCACCTCAGAAAATAAAAGACCATGTGCATATGTTTTACTAATGGTCTATATAGCATAACTTCTCCAAAACTACTCTGACACTATAGGAATCAGCATTCTTTATATGAAGTTGTGAAGAACTGCCAACCCACTCATTTATGACAAGTCAGCTGATCACAGCAAAATGTGAAAAACTCCTACAGATAGAAACAAATAGTTTCTACAGAGAATGTCAAGCAAATTCCTGCAAGTACAGATCACTAGACAAGCAGGCCATTGCTCCTCACATTTAGTCTTTGGAAAAAGACACAGACTCTAGGTCTGTGGAAAACCAGTGGCCATTATATAATGACCTTCTTTGTAATTTTTTACTGTTTTTTGATTTAAAGTTTGTTTTATCTGATATAAGTATAGCTATTCCTGCTTGACGTTGGTTTCTGTTTGCATGGAATATCTTTTTCCACCCTTTTACTTTCAGTCTATATGAGTCTTTATGGGTAAGCTGAGTTTCCTGTGAGCAGCATATACTTGAATCATGCTTTTTTATTCTGCTAATCTATATCTTTTAAGTGGAACATTTAATCCATTTATGTTCAAGGTTAATATTGATATGTGAGGTTTTTTCTTGTCATATTATTAATTTTCTAGTTGTTTTATAAATTCTGTTTTGTTCTTTTTCTCTTTTTGTCTTTGTGGTTTGTTGAACTTCTGTCATGTTGCCATTTAATTCATTTCTCTTCCTCCTCTGTGTTAGTGTTTTAGCAGACCTTTGAGTCCTACATTTTTCTGTGTTTCCATGGTGATGAATAGTGACCTTTCATTTCCATGTTTAAGACACCTTCGAGAATTTCCTGTAGCGCCAATCTAATGGTGACGAATTCCCTCAGCATTTGCTTGTCTGAGAAAGACTTTATTTCTCCTTCATTTATGAAGCTTATTCTGGCAGGATATAAAATTCTTGTCTTACAGTTTTTTCTTTTTCTTTCTTTCATTGTTTTCCTAACTGGTAGATGATATGGGATGATTTCTTTTTTCTTTCAGCATTTGAAAACGCCATCCCATCCTCTTTTGGCCTATAAGGTTTCTGCTGAGAGGTCCGCTGTTAGTCTGATAGGGTTTCCTTTATAGGCAACTAGCTGCCTTTCTCTTGCTAATTTTAAAATTCTCTCTTTCACTTCAACTGTAGTGTCTGATTGCAATAGGCCATGGTGCAGTCCTTTTTGCAATATATTTGCCTGGGGATCATTGGGCTTCCTGTATCTGAAGGTCTAATTCTTTTGCTAGTCCTAGGAAGTTTTCATTGATAATTTCTTGAATAGGTTTTCTAAACTTTTTGATTTCTCTTCCCCATCAGGAATACCAATAATTTGTAAGTTCTGTCTCTTTATGTAGCCCCATGTCTTGAAGGCTTTGCTCGTTCTTTTTTATTCTTTTTTCTTTATTCTTTCTAACTGGATTATTTCCAAGATCTGTCTTAAGTTCTGAGATTCTTTCTTCTGCTTGGTCTAGTCTATTCTTGAAGCTTTTGAATGTGTTTTATATCTCCTTCAATGCATTTTTCAGCTACAGAATTTGTTTGATTTTATTTTTTTAAGATATCTATCTCCTTGGTAAATTTCTCATTCATTTCATAAATTGATTTTCTGATTCCTTTGTATTGGTTTTCAGATTCTCTTGCATCTCATTAGGCTTATTTAGAACCAATATTTGCAATTCTTTATCTGGCATTATGAGGAATTCTTTTTGATTGGGATCTGTTGCTAGACAATTGTTGTGGTCCTTTGGTGGTGTCATATTTCCTTGTTTTTTTGTGTTTCCTGTGTCCTTACGTTGATATCTGTATATCTGATATAGCAGTCACTTGTTCTGATTTTTTGAAATTGCATTTGAAGGTGAGACTTTTTTCCTTATGATGTATATGTGTTGCTGGTTGAGTAGGACACTTTGGCTTTGACTTTGGGCGCCTGTAGTAGTGTGATCTTAGTATGATTTCTCAGGCAGCATACAGGGTGAGTGGTATCTGTGATTTCCTTGATGGCTTAGGGACCAGTTATCAGCTGAGGCTGTGGTGAAGTTTTGCTGGAGACTTAGACACCAGCTGAGCCAGTCTTTGGGCCCCAGTAGTGGCAGCAGTGGGCTAAGTGTGCATGACTGCTCTGAGCAGCTTACACTGGCAGTGATGTTAGTGTGTCCTCGGTGGCCAATTCTTGGGCCTTCAGGTAGCTTGCTGAGAAGCTAGTAGTTGGAGAAGAGGGGTTGGAGAAGAGGGCCAGGTGTGTGGGCGGGTTCCTAGACCCCTGAGCAGCTGGTGTGATGTGGGAGGTGGCAGCAGTGAGGGATCCATCCACTAGGACCCAAGTCGTCTGTGTTGGTGTTACTAGTAGCTACAATAGATTAGGCAGGCTGGTCTCTAGTACCACAGCCGCCTGTAATAGGGTGGTAGGTATTGTCCTAAAGTGTGCTTAGGAGAGCTTAGTCTCTCTTGCTCCTTCCTGGCCAGGTGGCTGCTGCCGATACATCATCTTGATCTCTGCCCGAGGGCAGGGTGCAGCCCAGTGTTAAACTCTCAAAATGGTGCTGGCTGTGGGCTTTCGATCAAAGAAGGCAGGGCTCCTTTTAGGTAAGTAGCATGGGCAAGAAACTGGGGAGTGTAGTCTGCTTGCATCTCAGTCTCACAGAAGCCTGTAGCAGAGTGCTGAGAATTGTCCCAGGTATGCGTAGGAGAGCTCGGGCTATGTTGTCCTTCCTTAACTGGGTGGGGCTATGACTGCATAAGCTCAAACTCAACTTGAGGGCAGGGCATTGCCTGGCTTTAAACTCCCCAAATGGCACCTTGGACCTGTGACCAGGCGGTGGTGCAGGGCCCTCCTCAGGCAGGCTGAGTTGGTAGGAAACTGTGGGGAGTGCAGTTCACTTGAGACTCAGTCTCACAGCAGCCCACTGCAGGATAGTGGGTATTGTCCTATCACATGTGCGGCAAAGTCTGGTTTCCCTGCCCCTCCCTAGCAAGGCAGTGGCTGCAGCCTAGGGTAGGATGCAGCCTATTGTCAAATTCTCAAAATGGTGCCTTGGGCCTGTGACCAGAAAGGCTGGGGTCTCACCCAGGTAAGCAGCATGGGCAGGAAACCGGAGAATGCTGTTCACTCACATCTCAGTCTCAACAGCTGCCCACACTAGGACAGTGGGCACCTTCTCAGGGGTCAGCAGGAGTGCTGGGCTCCTCTATCCCTCCTTGGAGCGGCACAGTGGCAGCAGGTGTGTCCGCCATTCTGCAGAATGGCGCCCAGCTCAAGTTGCTCTAGGTTTAGATGCCTGTGGGATTCTGCACAGGTTCCCTCCTGGAACAATGTCTCTGTGCAATCTCCAAGCAGTTCCCTGTGTTAGGCCTGAGATCTGCATGTATTGGGGGATTCTCTTGTAGCCAAGATTGTAAAAAGTCATCCTGGAGTGTGGAGCTCCGGGGGTGGGGGAGGGGCTTCTCTCTTCTGTTTCCCTGCCCTGAACCCTCTCTTTACCCACTTTTGGTGCTTCTCCTCACATCCCTGGTGAATCCTAGTGTTCTCTCCTGGATGATCCATTTGAAGTGTGAAAATCTGCTTACTATTCTGGCTCCTCTCTGTAAGGAGGCACATACTACCTGTGTCTATTCAGCCATCTTGATCCTATCTCCTGTAATGACATATTTTAAAACCACACTACCATTTAATTTTTATGACAATCCTATAGAGATTATCATTGTTTTGCTTTATAGGTAAGAAATCTATAGTTCAAAACAGTTAAGTGATATGCCCAGAGTGAAACAGCTAGTGAGACCTGGCATTTGATGTGCGGTTGGTTTGACTCCAGGGTCTACGTTATTCTTACTGAACCCCTTAACCTTTGCATTAATAAGAACCTGTTAATACCATTCAAACATAATTTTAATATTTTACAAAATCCCCAAGAACTTGTTAGAAAGGGCAATACAGAGCTTGTTTGATTATACCTTGTTGAATCTTGTTCCCCAGATGAGTACTGACTTCCCCAATCAGACTTTGAAAGCAATAACATAGTGACATATTTTTGTTTCCCCTGAGTATCTTGTACACAGGTACTGAGCAAATACTTATTGGCTGAAAAGAAAATGACTCTTCCTTCTTACAAGTTTCCTACATTGTCCTGAATGTCTATCACGGGATGCCAAAACTTAAAATGGCTGATCCCTAAACGCTCAGACCCAGGGCTGAGATCTGAGATACGGCAAGACTCACACCAGAATGACTGAATAGAACCTGCAGGTTAGAACTTTAGGACACGCAGGAAATGTTAGTTTAATCTATCCCTGTTCATACTTGGATGAACAATTATGATAAAAGAACAGATACCAATTTTGGTTATTTAGCAAATCTTTAGCCCCAAAATCCACCAAGGTAATAAGTGTAATTTTTGGATGTCTAAAGTTGTTTTTATCCCAGAGATTAAGAATCATATTTCTGGGTCATGCATAATATGTCATTTTCTCCAAATCTTGGGCATTTGGAAGCCTAGATCCCAGGCAATCTTTTCTCATACAGCAGATGCTCAGATGGCTCAAGTGAATGTCCCACACTTGGTTTAATTGGAACACTCTGTCTCCCTGGGATATAAAAGTGAACCCATGGAGAGGCAGGCAGAGAACCTCCAACTCTGTCTTCCCATCCTTCCAACCCCTTCTACTTGCTGTGTAGATGGACAAATAGAAGCAGCCCAAAGGCCAGGGCTAGCTCCTGTTATGCTCAGCGTGCTAACAAACTCACGGAGGCTTAGCAAAGCTTTCCATGAGAAGACAACAGTTGATCTGAGCAATTATACTGAAAAACATTTTACTTCTCAGCCTTCTAGCAAGAAAGTATGCTTGGAAGCCACCTCTGGTTTCCTTCTTGCCTGTGTCCACAGTAAGATTTCCTGTTCCAGATCCCTACTCAGACCCCAGGAAAGAGAAAATGAGTCCTCATCAAACAATGTGGGGCACAGGGACTCAGGCAAATTTATAAACACGCTTAAGGATGTGTCTCTGTGATGTCAGTGGGGTAAGTGTCTTCACATGCCCCACGTAATAAATGTGAACTAAAATGTTGTCTGAAGAAACAGAAGCACATGCCTGTGATGTTCAGAAAAGCAGGTGGGTTTCAGAGCTGCCCCAGTGGTTCTCCTGGCTGCCTGCTGCCAATTCTACACACCCTCTGGCTGATCTGTGGGGGGGCTCCTGGTGGCTCGGCCCACATGCCTGGAGTCTCTAGTCCCTTTCCCAGCACAGCGAGTTGGGGGTTGGTTCAGCAGACTGGGATTTAAATCCTGACTCTGCCTCCTACTACTTATGTGACTTTATTTTGTGTTTTATTTTTTATTTTTTCAGACAGAGTTTTATTCTGTTGCCCAGAGTAAACTGCAGTGGCATCGTAGCTCACTGCAGCCTCAAACTCCTGGGTTTAAGCAATACTCCTGCCTCGGCCTCCCAAGTAGATGGGACTACAGGTACGCACCACCATACCCAGCTAACTTTTCTATTTTTAGTAGAGACAGGGTCTCACTCTTGCTTAGGCTGGTCTGAAACTCCTGAGCTGAAGCAATCCTCCCGCCTTGGCCTCCCAGAGTGTTAGGATTACAGGCGTGAGCCACTGCACCAGGCCTACATATGTGACTTTAAGTAGGTAGATTGATCTCTCTGTGTCTCAATTTCCTCATGTATGACATAGAGATATGGATGTCTAACTTCATAGGCTCATTGTATGAAATAAATGAGATAATGAATGGGTGTAACGAGCTTAACACGGAGGATGGGTCAATAAGTGCTGGCTTTTATAATTATCAAAACTTCAACTTCCAATGATCTTAAGACTTAAAGATAGTGAAATGTGACTCTAAATTATGAAACAAAAATTTGGGAATTTACATGACAAAACCCAGTGAGTGGCTTCTAGGCTGCAAGATAGGGAGATCTGGCCAGGGCTCAGGCATGTAATCCTAGCACTCTGGGAGGCCGAGGCGGGAGGATTGCTTGAGCTCAGGAGTTCAAGACCAGCCTGAGCGAGAGTGAGACCCTGTCTCTACTAAAAATAGAAAATATTAGCCAGGCGTGGTGGTGCATGCCTGTAGTCCCAGCTACTTGGGAGGCTAAGGCAGGAGGATCACTTGTGCTCAGCGGGTTGAGGTTGCAGTGAGCTATGATGATGACACTTCACTCTAGCCAGGGTGACAGAGCAAGACTCTGTCACCGAAAAAAACCAAAAAACAAAAAAACATAGGGAGATCTTTCTAGACTTGAAACGTGGCTAAGTGTAAACACCAGATTTCAAAGACTTATTTGAGTAAAGAGTCTAAGCTATATCATTTTTTAAAATACTGATTACATGTTGAAATAACATTTTAGACATATTGGGTTGATTTTATTATTAAATTTAATATCACCTGTTTGTTTTCACTTCTTTCAATGTGGCTACTAGAAAACTTAAAATTACCTATGTGTCTCACAATATACTTTTTTAGATAGTCCTATTCTAGAACATTTAAGTTGCATTGAGAGAATTGCTTCATTGAATTAAATCCTACAGCCCTGAAAGAGTTAATGCATCTCCCCAAAGTACTATTTGAGAGTAACTCAATCACAAGGGAACACAAAGCAAAATATGTCACAAACTACTAATCACATCATTAAATACAGTCTCCCTTGTTGCAGAGTGTAATCATTTATGAGAGCAAAGGGCTCAGGGATTTTGAATCACAAAAAATTTCAAATATTCATTCAAGAAATCTTCTTGTCATCCCTGCTAAATCTGTCATGATCTAATGTGGCTGCAATTTAGTGCATGACATTTTTATCACAATTCACAAATGCACTCAACTGGCACTAATACACTGTACAGAGCCAGGAAAAGGGTGATCTTTGCTCAAAATAATGTGGTTAACTAATGGACCATTCCTTTTACCATTGGGGAAGCCAGAGGTAATGAGAAGACACACATGAACTAACCAAAATTAAATATTCAAGCAGCTAATCACATGGTTTACTTAAACTAGAAGATAAACAGATATATCTCTATTTTTTATTGATTCTCAAAGCTCCAAGCTCCTTTTACTTATTCTTTTGTAGCAGTAAATTACTATAAGAAAATGAAAGTAATACCAAACAAACAGAAACAGCACTTGTATGCGTCGAAACTTTTACTTAAAGTCTATGGTCAATAATTTAGAAAAACATTTACAATTTGAATGATCAATTTTTTGAATGTGTAAGTTCAGAATGAAAAATGGTCTGTTTTGCTTAAGATCACACCCCTCCCTTCTATTCCTACAACATCCTGAAGCATTGCATTTGTTTTTTCCTTAGTTTTGCTATAAGTATAGGTATCATCATCTCAATATATATCTCAATGATATAAAAATGTCGAGTTTCAAAATTCATAATTCAGGAACTAAATAATTTTACTTCTTTTTGAGCTCCTATGGAATTTTAAAGAAGTACTACATTATATTTTTGATGGCTGCCCCTACTTCGGCAATGTTATTATCTACTAGCTTTAAAGATAGTCAAGAGAAAAAGAAATTTCAATTCAAGGAATTTCCAAGTGCAGGGGGAAATTCCTTAGTTTTGATTGGTAGGACTGTGGCAATTATGCGCCTAAGTTCCAGCACTAGAAAAATGCTCTAAGGGAAACTGCACTGCGAGTGAAAGGACATCTTCCCAGAGAAATAACACTATATGTGTTAAGAATGTCCAGAATCTTAGTCCCCACTTACGTCACCCAAAGCTGTAAATAAGAGATGTCCCTTAAACTTGTAAAAAACAGAATATTCTATAAAATTTACAATCAACTTTGCTGGAAAGCATACATATCACAATCGGAGAGATTACTATACATTAAGTGTGTCCATTAAAAAAATTACTTTGCAATTCCTCTTTCTATAATTTTGGAAGTGCTTTCATATCCTAAAATACCAGTCAATGTACATGAACATGATGAAATTCCACATATCAGATTACAGCTACAAAAATACTGTATTTTAAAATGAAGTGGAACATGAGCTCAGAACCAAGCAGATTCTAAAGACAGAGTGTACAAAACAGGAACAAGCAGGCCCTTTGGAAAGATAAGAAAAACATCAAAGTCGTCTCAAATACTTTCAGCTTATTAAATATATTTCTGTCAAGGGAAAAAAGATTTAATTTCCTAGTACAACTCAGACTTTCTCCCAATTCAGACTTTCTCAGGACTGTTGTGAGGATTGTAAAACAGTGGAATCACTTAGGAAAACTGACAATTTCTCATAAAATTGAACAAATAATCTACTCTATGCTTCTAGGTATTTACTCTAGAGAAGTGTAACCTCATACAAGAATGTTTCCAGGAGTGCTGTGAAGATCAAATACGATCATGAATGTGAAAGAGGCTAACACAAGAGTAGTGAGTGTGGGAGGAGCTCACTAAATGATATGTTCAATCTCCTTTTGCATTTTTGGATGTAACGGAGAATACAGGATTTCAATAGTGCAGACCTGGGTTTCTGTCCTGGCTCTATTACTCATCCGTTTTATTCATACATTCAACCATTCTGAGACCTACTCTGTGCTAAGCACTCTTCTAGATGTTCAGGATATTGTAGTGAATGTAATGGTCCAAGTCTTGACTCTCAGGGGATTTACATTCTAGTGCCTTGGGCAAGATGTTTAAGTTTTCTGAACTCAGTCGCCGCCATCAAAATTCAATTCAATTCAGCACCTTTGACGTGCTGGGTAGTGTCCTAAGTCTGGGAGCACAAGAACTAACTAATATAAAACCTGTATTCACAAGCCCTTTACAAGTCCAAAGCGAGCAGCAGACATGTAAGCAGGCTGAAGGTGCTGTGCGAGGGTAAGGACCCAGCGCCGTGGGCAGCACCAAACCCAGTTCTGGATGGCAAGGAGACTGGTCGCAGGAGTGAGTCAGAGAAGGCTTCCTGGAGGAAGTGCATTTAAGTGCAATCTGCAGAGTAAACCAGGCAAAAGGTCCTCACAAACTCATATTAGTAGTAAGGCGAAATGAGAATATAGTTGTGAAAGCACTAATTAGTCAGTCCATAAAGTCCTTTATAATATAAAGCAGCACTATTTCCATTTTAAGGGCTGTAGTATTAAACTGGAAAAGCACTGTGTAGTCCTGAATCCAGTTTATACTGTCTTGGACAATATGTTGTCTTCCTAACACATGTGCTTAATCTGGACTTTGCACATTTGTTTCCTCAGTCTCAGCGCTTCTAGCTTTCTGCCTGAAGAAACTGGGTAATTGAATAAATTGTTTTTAATCATATGGGACCAATTCTGACTTCCAGTCAAGTTTCTGGGATTCGCTAAATTCACAGTCTGTGGTGTGGCTCTGTGGTAGGCCACACTGGCCTCAGAGCATGAAACAGGCCTTCAAAACAACCAAGTTCTTGTTATTCTGGAACCCACCAAGCACTTAATAATTTTTTAAAATTTAATTGAAAAGCTCTGTTTATGAGACTTGAATATAGTTTATACCATAAATAGCCAGAACTATAAAGCAATACGGGAAACACCAGCTCTGCTGGAAGACTTTTGATCTGCATTCACTGTTTTATTTTATATGCTACACAAACCTCTGAAAACAAATGAAAGCAGGAAGTGGGACTGGGGACAAGGGCTTAGAAAATTACTCTTTCCAAATACTGTGGCATTAAAATAAACTTGGATCAAGGATGTCATTAGAGAAATACAGACTACATTCAGCACATCCGCATCACGTGGTGTGCACTCAGGCCGACTGAAGGCCTTCCTGATTGCATCAGCAATTACGATGAAAGCCACTCCAACCACATGAACCTTGAACCATTTAAGTAGATTTTGAAAAAATGTTTAAAGCACTTCATTCTCCTCTCGGGAAGTTGCAATAATTGTTAAATAGAGCAATACTATTAATGGCAAGGGTTTACGTGAATGTTATACTCCATCTTCAGAAACATCTGCATTGTAGTCAGATGTCAGAGATATTTCCTGGGTTGTCAGAAGAGAGAGGTTGTGATATAGAGATGCCCCTTCCAAAAATAATGGCAAGTATATGCCCAGGACGAAGTCATTGGTGTATCTAATAAAAGTGGATATGGAGCCCTCTGCCTGTCCCGGGTATGCTCAAGGGCCCTCTCATGTGAATGGGTGGAGCGTGTCTGGTGAAATAAGAATGAGGGTTTTCTTTGTTCCTTGAAAGGACAAGCTGACCAACAATAGGAGGCAGCTGCCTGGGTGCCCAAGGCATCTGGGTTAACGCCATCAACCTGTCAGCCCGGGCACCAATGCCTTCACACTGTAGGCAACCAACCTTTCGACCTAACTCTGCCCTGGAAGGATCTCACATGGGCCCCTTGGGCCCAACCAATGAATTAGCAACAGTTTTTTTAATCACTGCATAAAATCCATGTTTTAGATCAGTGGAAATGGTAGGGGAATGGGCGATGACCATAGGAAACAGCAAGAGAGAAAGCAACTTGTTCTTGGGTGGAGAAGGAGAAGAATTAGAGAAAGTTCTGGAAAGAGAAAGACTGCTTGGTGAGGGGGACTTGGCTTAGAGTCAGACAAGGCACCAAATTTTGGAAGGAAGTTAAGAAAGGAAAGAAAGGAAGAAGGGAGAGAGGGAGGAAGTTAGCTAGTTCCAAGACTTCTCCAGCTTCTAGGTCTCCTCTGGGAGACACAGTTGGATCTTTTTTCCAGTGAGGAAGGGGAACTGCAGAAATACCATCCAAACCGTGCTGCACTTAACAAATATTTATTCAGCACCTAACTGCCCCAATCATTATTGCTGGTGCTGCGGATTCAGCAGTGAACAAACAGAAACTGAAGGGCTAAAGCAATCTGGTATCTAGGGTCGTCTACCAATGAGTGAGGTCTGAGGTCAGCCCGCTTGCCCCCAACAGAATGTCCTCACCTACCTCCTCAAGACAATATGATTTTATAATAACTGCCTTCAAATGACAAGTTTTCTTTACCTCCCTAGTAGGTTATGATCCCTCTGAGGTCAGGGACTGTATCTTGTTTTCTTATTTACTCTTTTAATGCATAGAAAGAAACTTAGAGCCTGGCCCATAGTCAGCATTTAATAAAAGTGTAGATAACATTCGGTGAATATCTTGTGAAGAAAACTGTCCCTGCAGAGTGTAGCAACAGGTGAGCACCTGTGATCTATCGCTGTGGTGTCAGTAGCTGAACCAGGGATGGGCCCTGCTTCCCTATTTACCAGAGGTAGTTTAGGAGGCTGAACTCAGCCAGCCTGGATGGTTCCAGGCGTGCAGATCTTCCCTCACCTGCACTGTGTAAACTCCTTTAAGGCGTTCCTTCTAACAGAATCACCTTAGCTTTGGCTTGAACTTAGTCCTGTTTCCTGGAAGCTCCTACTCAATGGTCCTTTAGGCCAATCACAAACTGCTCCTGGGTGGGCAAGTGAGATCAGGCCAGGAGTTCGGGGCATTCTTTCCCACTCAGCCAAGGTATGTCTCGTGTTCCTTCTCAACACATAACCCCAGGCAACTACAACAAACATGGCTGGCACCAGAAATGACACCTCAAGGCCATCGGATGAATCCAATCCACTCCTAGAAGTGGCAATGATTGCTGACTTGTGTGGCATTGGGGGCTGGGTGCTATTTCCCATCCCCACTGACTCAGAGTGCAGGATCTCCTCAGACTCCAAGGCAGCAGTGCCCAATAGAAATATAATGCAAGCCATGTATGTAATTTTGAATTTTCTAGTAGCCACATAAAAAATAAAAACGAAAAGATAAATTAACTTTAATAATGCATCTTATTGAGTATAATGCCTGCAAAATATTATCATTTCAACATGACATCAATGTAAAAAATTATTAATGAGATATTTTACATCCTTTCCCCCATAAAAGTCTTCAAAATTCAGCACATATTTTAAACTGGCAGCACATCCCAATTCCAACTGGCCACATCTCAAGTTCTCCACAGCCCCACGTGAAGACTGCACAGGGCAGCGTACCTCCAAGGAGTTTAGGAATCTCTGAGGATACTTTGGGGTGACTGTTCCAAAGCAAACTTTTTTGCATAAAAATCAATGTAGGAAAACCAAAATATGTTTACTAACCAATAGCTCTAATAAATCCTAGGTGGGAAAATGTTTATTCTTGTAGCACAGATTACTTTGTTTTAACAAAACAATGCTAATGAGAAAAGTTTTGCTCCTTTTTAATCATTAAAACCTTAGTATCTGGACATATTGGAGAAGTGGCAAGGCTGAGGAAGTTTTTGAACTTTCAGCCCGTAATCACACTAATGATCACATTACAAAGCCTAGTGGGCAGCAAGATGCTTCTCACTGCTGGGGCTCCCTGCCCTGACCAAAGAATAACTCTTTGGGTCAGCCTGCTGATTCTTTCCTGGTCTTTGTTTACAGAGTGACAACAACCTTGTAATGGGGCACAGAAATAGACTACATCTTGGTTTCCAACCTGTGGGCCTGAAGTTTTTATCAGTCTGCTTGGACACTAACAATTGTCCATTGACTGAACAATGTTTAATTTTCAGTTGAAACTATTTATTGACTGCTAATTATGAGGCAAGCACTGTTTCAGGGGCTGCAATTTGCCTACCACATATTGGTAACTATGTTCCAAATATACACAGAAGATAGTATAATGAGTAAACTAAAAATTCATATAAAAACATTCATGAATTCCGAGTAACTGTCTCTTTTTTTGCATTTTCCCAGTGAATGGAATCTAAAAGTACATGTGAAGATTCTGGAAGTTGCTTGATGCTACGGTCTGGTCTTTGAGCATCATAAATCACTATTTATGAACTTGGTCACCATGAGATCACTGTTTTGCTCTCCCTTGAGTGGTGTGAGCAATATGGCTTGCTGTCAGCCAGGATCCTCCTCAGACGAGGGCCTCCCAGTGCTTGTTATTGAGTTAATGGTCTCTTGTTAAGAAGCACTGGGTTTTAGAACCAACTACATGCTGAGTTTAATTGCTAAATGTTAATACATTCAACACAGATGATTTCATTATATAAATGCACTGGCTACTTTGCAGTATTTCCTTAGGCATAATAGGCTTTTACCCTAAAAACCAAATCAGTGTTAATCTATAAAGCTGTCATTTTATACCCACTGCCAAGGAAAAAAGATAAAAAGAAAAAAAAAAATCAAAGTGAGATAAAGTAAACCTTTATCAAGGAACTGGACCAAAACAATGATCAAACCAGCTCTCTCCATCCCTTTGGGGCAATCTGATTTGTAAGCTGAGGTTTCAAAGTATATTTTATTTAATTGCTGAGGGCAAGAGAACAGTAGGAGTTTGCGAGCTAAGCTCTTTATGGTGCTGGCCTGCTCTGCTTCTGGGGAAAACTGAACAGACAATCTTTTAAAGTTAGTGTTTTGTAGCTAGTCTAATAACCCCGCCAGCTCTAATTCCTTTCAATTGCATCAAGAGTAAACAGGTAGGAAAGAACAAAAAGCTGCCCTGGTCAAGTGAAAAGTATTCAAGTTTCAAAGCTGGCTGGTAGACAGTAGTCAGCAAAATCCTCTTGTTATTTCCAAGCAAACACATGGCAGAGAAACGGTTTTTACACCTTTTATAAACAATCTGTGTTTAAACAAGGCATATACAATGCTTTCTATCCAGTCTCTAAAAGCTGGCCATTGTTATGTGTTTAATTACACTCCTAAATCCTAAAGAATAAAAACAGCCAGTTAGGCAGTGACTGATCTGCACATCTTGGCTGGAGATGTGAGCGTAAAGCAAACCTGCCCAGGCTCCGCTTCCTAAACGCCTGCAGTTAGAAAGCGTGCCTGAGGCTTGCGGGGTGGCACAGCCCAACTCTTCCCGCTGCAGAGTGGCAGGGAGTACGCAGCACACACCAGTTGCATTCATGAGGAAACAATCTTCCTGCCTACCCAGCACTATATTTAGAGCCATCTCTTGGCAATGCAAACTTATATTTCTGGGCTTTCTGCCACTCAGACAAAAAAAAAAAAAAAAAAAAAAAAAAGGACAAGAAAAACTGGTTTGGTTCCAGTGTTGAGCCCAAACAACAAAAGTTAAATGTGGCCTTCCCCATTGATGCACTTCTGTGTCAAACATCACTCTTTCTTCAAAAGCAGTAAACACTGGATGTGGCTCTGAAAAACGCTTTCCCCCCACCAATTTTAATGAGAAAAATGTGTCCCAGTCTCTAAGGGGACATGTCATGAAGAAGGAAACAATGAAGCAAATTTCTCTGAAAATGACAGAATGTTTTGAAATTTTTAAAGTGATATCTATCGTCCATGTTGGGGCTCTCGACTTCCACAAACACATGGTAACCCCTGAGAAAAGTTAAAGCCCGAAGCTAGTGGCAGAGTTGATGGAAAAAGAACAGGCAGTGCCGAATCGCCAGGCCTCTCCGACCCCCAGATGCAGACGCCATGAGAGACACTCTCTAGCGTTTTGCTGTTTTGCCATGAGAACATCTAGCATTTGGGGATATTAGGGCTCTTTACCAAGAGGAGAAGTGACGAGGGCAGAGGCCTTAATACATACACCCTGAGCAAGCAGCTGCCCGTCTTACTCACATCGGCTCCAAACTGTGTGCAATGCCACCCTGTTACCAGAAATGAGCAAAACAAATGTCCCTCCTGTCTACTCCCAAACCTAAAGGGCCTTTCCTGACATTTTTTTTTTCCAGTGTTTTTTCTGAAATTGTATTTTCTGAACTAATTTTAACATTTCTTTTATTTCAGGATGCTGTCATGGTGCTGACCGCTTAGCAATGTAGAACGCTAGCAGGAGCCAATATCTTCCATAAAAGCAACATCAAGCAGGACGGCCATTTAGTGGTCTGGATAAGTATTTCCTCCACATTGGTACATGCAGTCACCTCTAACTAGTCTAGCAAATATAGAAAAGGAAAGAACAAAAATATCTGCAGCCTGTTGTCATTTTCCCATGCTAAAGTTGTAACAAAAAATTAGAAGTATTAAAATTTTTAAAAAGCCCTCCACAAGTCTCTTAAGAATATTTAATGAGGCCAGGCACAGTGGCTCATGCCTGTAATCCCAGCACTCTGGAAGGCCAAGGCAGGAGGATCATTTGAGGTCAGGAGTTTGAGACCAGCTTGAACAAGAGCAAGACCCCATCTCTACAAAAAAAACAGAAAAATTAGCCAGGCATGGTGGCATGCACCTGTATACTAGCAACTCAGGAGGCTAAAGCAGGAGCACCACTTACGCCTAGGAGTTTGAGGTTGCAGTGAGCTATGTTGATACCACTGCACTGAAGCCTGGGCAACAGAGCAACAGAATGAGACCAAAAAAAAAAAAAAACCTAAATGATATATGTGTATATAAATCAATTTCACTTGACATGAAATATGAACACTGGTGAAAGTTCCAGAATAGCTCTATATAATACCTATTCCAGTTTGGGATTTCATAAACAGATAAATGCAAAAATAAATTGACTTTCCGCCAAACAACAACAAAAAACCGTTCCTAGTATTCAAGCCATGAAAACTGTTCACGAGTCCTCCTCTTTCTAGGCCTAGGGTGGGATTGTAAGCCCCACTCCCTTGAAGGCAGGCATGACCATGTGGTCTGCCTGGGTTGGTGGAATGTGAGCGGAAGTGACGTGTCACTTCTCTTCTGCTGGTGCTCAGTCCTCTGCCTTCTCTTCCTCTCCACGTTTACCTGAGTCCTGGATGGACATGAAGCATAAGCCAGAAATACACCTTTGTTGTTTGAGTCCATTGAGATTTTGAGGCTGTTTGTCACCACAGCAAACCTAGCCTAATCTGACCAATAGAGTAAATTAATAAAAAATTAACAATAATCAGTAGAAGATAATCATGTAAAAGTCCATCACAGGTTCTGGTACCAAGAAGGCACTCAGTCAAGCTGCTCCTTTTATGGTGTCCCTATCCCACCACAGTCTAGGATCTGCATCTACTCAACTTCCAGGACATGTCCTAACAACTCCACCAAAACCCAAGGAAATACAACACCTGAGAAAGAGCAGAACAGAATGGGTCCAGCTGAGGAAAACAGACATGACTGCTGAGAAACAGTGTTTCCCAGTATCTCTCAATCTGTGGTTCTCAACACTGAGCACCCATTCAGGCCCAACCCCAAAGGTTCAGATTCCTTGGTTCCAGGCCGAATCCAGGCATCTGCACCACCTCCCTGTCCCCCCTGCTGACTTCAGTGTGGAGCCAGGCTTGAGAACCACGGCTTCACGTGACTAGGCTTTATCATTTTCCAAAACTCAGTCCCGGGATATCAAGTATTTCAGGAAAAAAAGAAAGGCATAAACATCAGTACCCCATGTTGTAGCTAAATGTTGCCGAAGAGCTATTAATATATGTTATCATCATGGCCCCTCAAAGAGGGGCTCCATCAGAAACCCAAGTCTCTTGGATATCAAGAGAGAAATATTCAAGGGCTTGTAACTCACCCCCTCTAGGAACAACCAAAGTCTCTCAGCACCCAGATATCTGAGCATGTGAGTTTCTACTATAACGATGATGTTGTTATTTATCATTCATTTACTGCTTATTATGCACAGAAATAGTAATAGGTATACGACAGTGGTCTTATAAGATTATAATGGAGCCGAAAGATTCCTACCACCTAGTATTTACTATGTTATACTTTTTATTGTTATTTTAGAATATACTCTTTCTACTTATATTTAAAAAAGTTAACTGTAAAACAGCTTCAGGCAGGTCCCTC